>JAQFXU010001019.1:0-35550 GCA_034693705.1 Spatulosminthurus flaviceps
AGAAGCAACTTCATTTTTTAAACGTGTGCAATTTAAGTATGCGTTATTTACGGATTGCTTGTAAAGGAAAAATATTTGGAATTTCCATTAAAATTATCTATCCAGTTTTTAATCTTCAAAGATTATTTCGTCACTCTTCTTTCATAACCACCCAAGTTCAATCCTGCTGTTCATTATTCAGAAATGCGCATGATATTTTGTCATAAAAATATGGAAACTGAAGACAGAAATGGATTTATTACAAAGGAAATCATGAAAACACTTGTGATTTTTATTTTACGCCTCTTTTGACTTTTTATTATTACGTCTTTTATCCATTCATTAGTAACATCTTGTATTTTTCATCCTTACCACTAAAATATGCTTACATATAGAAAAAATCGTATAATATATATAATAGTACAGTACAGTATAAGTTTTGTCAAAAAATTACGGTGTTTAATTATGTAGACTTGTATTTCGTGTGGTGGTTGGTTGGTTGGTGGCTGTTCATTTGTAGTGTATTGGGATTGTAGTGCGTTGTGTATACAATAGTATAAATTGACATATATTGGGTATTGGGTGGTGAAAGCAAAATAATAATAATACAATGGTAAAGGCAACAAAAAAATAGGAAAAAGAAGTACCTGAATATTTTTTTCCAAAAAAGTAATAACGGTACAAAGGTACTTATTTTTCTGTTCCAGGAGGAAAATATATAGTTTTAAAATAAAGAAATTAGTCATAGAAAAAAGAAAAATAATATAATATACAAATATACATTCCGTCATACGTTATTACAATTACTTCATACATTTTTTTTTAAAAAAGTACATTTGGGCACGTTTTGGTTCAATAAAGAGAACCCGTGTTTTCCTTTCTTGCATTTTTTACTTAAGATAATAAAAAATGCAAAAAATGGGAAAATTAACATTTGACATAAAACCTCATGTATAGTCTCGGTATAAAAAAAAATTAATGTATTTTCAATACTTTTAACTTTAACCTATGCACACAGATTGGTTGGTTCCTCGTGCATATTATTATCATTGTATAGTTTGCAAATGCTTTTAAAAAAAATTATAATGTGAGTTTCGCTTTTCAATGTTGTCAAGCTGCTGCTGGTAAGGTGCTATTGTAAGGTCGGAAGCTCTTTGGTCTGATCAACATTGTGGCTCGCTTGAGTGTATAGTCCCAACCCTGTGGAAAGAAATCATTTTCAATAAGTCAGTCACATCTATTTTACATTTTTGACATGCACAACTTTTAGCCATTTCACATGCACTCCTTCACAGTTTCACAAGTATTATATGTTACTCTCTGAATTTTCATGAGAATTAGTAAGTCATCCATAGGGCTCTGTAACTGACAACAACAAAACAAGCATACATAAATGAACATTGTAATCTGAATGAGCGTAGTAAATCCCAATGAGCATAATAGTAAACTACCCCCTCACAGTCACTTGTCCCATGAACAAGTGAATGGACCTAGAGGCAGTAAATCCAATGATTTGCAATAATAATTAGAATGGGAAGTCCGGGTTTAGAAATTAAAAGATATCGACTTGAGTCAAATTTGTCACTTATTGTTAGTCTAACTCCACGCTAAAATCATTCCTCTCGCTTCCAATAATTATCCAATGCAAACAAAACCAGGCTCTACTAACCTACAAGTGACTATGTGAATTCTTAACTGTTACTTTTAGAATTCACAGAGAGCAACACAAAAAACTCTATCCGTACAGAGCTGAATATTTTCTCAAGATATTTTCACCGATTACAAGTTAATTAATTGGAGGTACTTAAATGGAGTCACAAGGAATCTCATCGTAGACTATATATACGTCATTATCTCTTAATACTAAAAGAGAAACAAAGTAATAGACAGCTCACTCAGACAGAATCATTACCCTAATCATAATATATACTGAATGAATACATATAATATTAAACAGGCAGTAGGTAAAAAAGGTATGTAAAGCTTGAAACAAGGTTTGGAATGTCTCATGTCATTAGAACAAGGCCTTAGCAATTTCAGTCTGCCACACTCCCACGCCTCAGCCTCCACCTGATTGTTCCTTTGGTCATTTGCGTTTTGTATAAATTAAATGACAAATCTATATGAGCAAGTGTAGTCATGAAGGTGCTCGGGGCTACACGGTTGTAGATCAATATTATCTCATAACCACATTCTAAAAGCGTCCTACAATCATACACATATATCAATAAAGAGGTAAACACCGCAAGTGCAAAAAAATATATTGTCATCAAAACAAATTCTTTCAAATTGAAAAAAAAATGCTTCGGGCACCTAAATAATGGAAACTCCTTCAAAATGCTCAATGATTTCATTCACATTCATTCCCAACAAACACACTCGACCATATATAATCATTGATTTGTATAAAAAGTACTAAATTTGCAATCTAGTACAGCCAAATTTGTACTGATTGTACTGAAAGCAAACAAGTTGTAAATTTATCATGAAAGATAGAAAAAACTGAAGGAAATGAGGGCCCTGAGGGAATTAAAAGAAACTAAAAGTGTTTACCTTCCATCTGAACCACACAATGCCTTGTCGTGCAAGTGCAGAGTCAGGTTGCTGGGTATCAAAATAAAGACCATTGAGACCACGACCGCAAGATTTCCACCACCAACCGCCTTTGAGCATAGAGGCACAGTTGAGTGATGACCTGTCATTATCTCTGTCATGGGTAGAAAAGGCTGAACCATGAGCTCCATACCAGGGGTCACTTAAAGCATCACCAGCATCACCGCTATAACCACCAACTTCAAGACGGAAACCATCCGATTCTGAGGCAACCTGAAACAATTTTGAGTTTACCCAATATTGTCATTACAATCATCATATTCAACGAAATACATATGCATAACATGTACCATAAATTTGCAATACACCGATGTCTATTATATTACACAGGCATGCATGCACATACCCAAGCTTTGTTGTTATTTATGTAATTACTACTAATATAATATCTATATATGATTATTCCAAAAACATATGGCAAGCTTCAAGCTACTCCTTCATTACTCAATTCAATGCACATATGATTATACGATTGTGCAAGGAGAATGATGATTTCTGTGAGTGATCTGACTGACTGACTGTGAGAATGTAGAGAAAAAGCAAAATTGAAGGAAAACTATTTTTTTATCATCAAAAAAATGTTTATAAATTCATGTGTGAACACATCATCAGAATTGAGTAGACTGTAGCAAGACTGTAGTCTTCATCATCACTTTGTATCAACACTTTGGGATTAAATAACACGGAAATTTTTTTCCCTCCTAAAAAACCCCTATAGATCCTTGTTAGTCTAAAGAGAACAACTCTGGCTGGGGTTAATTAATTTATAAATTCTCACGATTTCCCAGATTCACCACATTTTGCATACCAAATGATATACGTGAGCTTTTGTTTTGTTTCTCAAGTATGTATAAATTCTATAGCATGGTAAAGTAGCTCGTACCATTCGCCCATACCCCATGCTATCTCCTGAAGTAAGTATAGTAAGTCAAATCAAAAGTAATTTAACTTAAGATTACATATACTCCTTGCTGTTTTATACTTAAATGACGGCAAAGTTGGATGTTGTAAAACGACAAAAAACACCAAACAAAACAAAAAAATATATACAAGAGAATTATATAGGAAAGACGCGATCGCAACCGCAACTGTACGAGGGAAAAAATACCTTGATTATTAAAGCACCTACTTTTTATACACAAGAAGTTTAAACACTAGAATTATATTATGCTAAAAGAAAAAAAAACTAATTGAAACGAAAATCAAAACAAATGCATTCCATTGGTTTGTCTTCGAAAATATAAGGAAATCAATTTTAAAAAGTATTTCTTGCGACAACACTAATTTCTCAAAAACTTTAGCATAAGATCAAGAGGATGTGACTTGTACAAAAAAATCTAATAGGGGAAATCAGAGTCAAAAGAGAGCTAACATGAAACCGCAGGCCAATAATGCGGTGCTCTTTGAAGTTTTAACAATGTATGCGCATCTTTAATTCTTTTAGAGTCAAACCAGGTAAATAGAAATTCTTGGGAAAAATACTACTCAAGGAAAACAAGCGGAATGGTAAATGTGCGTCCATGTGTGCTCCACCATTTCATCTTTACATCCACTGAACAATACATACAAAAGGGATGAATAAAAAATAACATTGACATCATTGACGTTACCTGGTCACTGGTTTTATATTATTATTCCGAACCATGCAATTCTCTACTATTGTATTGTAAATGTTCAAGAACATATATTGTCAATCTCGATGAGATCTAGATTTCGAAATGAAAAAACATTTCGTCGGAATACCAAATTTTTTCACGATATAGGTTCATTTGGAAATGACAAAAGGAGAGATTTTGTGTGTGCTGTGCATGACACATAAATTACTGTAGATAAAGTCATTTACATTCCGCTACTTTTGTTCAATGGGTGATGTCAGGTTTATTTCATGGCTAAATCACTTCTAAGAAAGAAAACATGTGTACTACATACAAAGTGATTGGAATATCACATCTTTTTTTTAACTTGATTAGTCTTGACATTAAGCACGGTCTTGCTCGTCTTACCGTGTGAGCATGTTACAGTACGTATGTAAAAAAAATGTAAACAATCTGACAAGGCGACCCTCTATATTAAACCTGTACTATTTTTTGTCACTTTCTTATGGCGTTATCAATTTTTAATTTTTTTATGTACCCATAGCGTGTATACAGAAATCGTTTATGGAAAGCGTTTAGGCAAGTACATCGAGTATGCATAGTATGTAGTGTCATAGTAAAAATAAAAAAAGCTTATCGCAATGACTTACTCTGAAAGTAGAGTACTCCGCATATCGTTTTTCCCCATCAAAATCCTCCAATTCGATACGAAGAATCTGGTCCTCAGATGTTGTAAGTAAGTGGAGATTCACATTACCCATCCACACTTCCCTCACCGGATCACCAAACCCACTTCTGTACTCAACCCAATTCCTATTAAAACTTTCACGTGGCTCACCAAAATCCGCTCGTCTTTGGATAACCTACATAAATTTTTATGGGGAATTAAAAAAAATGATCTCTTTCCAAATATCAATTACTTTAATTCCATAGAATATCAAAACTCATTACATATCAAATACATACAGAAGCATTTATACAGAGCCAAAGCATAGCTGCATCTGTGTTAAGGCTGTAAATTTTAACTACTAAAATGTAACATTTTTTTCCCAATCATCCCATTGAGTTCAAGGGAAAAAGTCATTATGTGGAAGAAATATATAGGAAAATAATTAATGATTTGAAGAAAAAAAAATACTTACCATCCAACCACCGCCGGCTACTTCTTGCTCACAATGAACCAACAATTGCCAGAAGGAAGACCGCGCACCAGGAAGTCTCAAGTGATAAAGTCCAGATCGGCGATGACCTTGTTGCATCAATTCCGCACATGAATTCCCCGTTTGTCCCGACTATAATATACGAATAACCAAACAAAAAATTTAGTCATTTAAAAAAACACAAAAATAATCAAAGGCCATTAATGGTACTTGGTCCAACTATCCATCCACCAAAGTCGTATCAGATCCAATTCCCTAATTACTTTATGACATTGCCCAACCCTTAAATGGTCAGGACATGGTCACTACTAAATGCCTACCTTTTAGACCACGTTCACTTTTCGTTGGATACTCCTCATATACAATCACAGTAGTATAGTGATGAGTTTACAAAAACATTTGTTAACAACTACTTAAATCTTAAATTGTTAACTACACATATGTAATTGTAGCACATGAATAATTTCAAATTCCCTCAAAATAATTGCTATTCTACTTATTTCTATTTATGTACATTTCTTCAATATCTACCCTTTAAATAATTATGATGTAGCACATTATTTCTTAACCAATTATGACTAAACAAGCCTAATTTAGCCAAATAAAGCCCACAACATCCAACAACATTTTTCTCAATCCTTTTATGAGCATTCCCCCAATTAACAAGAATGCTTCAATAATTTAACCAGAAATACTCGACTATATAATAATTATTACATTGAATCATTATTACCAATGATTTTTAAAGAAATGTTTTTTACAAACTTCTGCTTCCTTAAAAAAATTCTTGGAATCGTTCATATATACGTAACAAATAAGCAATTTTTTCTTCTTTCAACTGTGTAGGGGTTCTTTCTTTGTAAGTACTTTTTTGCTATCCTTATTATATTTTATATGTTATAATGAGAAAACTCCCAACACAACTTTTTTTTAGTAAGGGTAAATAAATGTGTAACTTTTATCAGGCCTTAAAATCAGCCAAAAAATTCTTCACTTGTAACAGAGCCATTATTTTTCTCGACCGTTATTTTGCTTGCATAAGTCAAGCAACTTATTTTGGTCAAGTAAAAATTTGCAAGAATAATAATTATTTTATTGACCTAGCATTTTGACAATAGAAAAAACTCCTCTTGGTGTCTTAATATATATGCTATACAAACTATATAGAAAACCCCAAGAATTTACACATGGGTCATTTCTACCATCACAAATAGACACCTTGGATTTTTTTTCAAGTAAATTATTGCTAGAATTCTCAGCCATTATAGTCATTCCGTGTATGTATACGTTCATCCATAAGGAGTTGTGTACGAAATTTTGTACAAATCACTACGGGAAATGAATTAAATGGATCTTATGAACTGCTACTACTACCAGTTAGTAGCAACCAAATGTCTAACTTGTTACTTCACATACAAAACTACTATCCTCCTCAAGGATGTCAAAATATCTCAAAAATAAATTAAACTCCGTTATAACTAAACATCCACATAATAAATAGTTTGCCTTCAATTTACTCATTCCCCTATACACTAAAAGACAACAATAAGACATAGATCAATCCATATGCAACTGTTGACTTGGCTCATAAAATCCCATAATGCAAAATCTTGTGACATTAATTTCTTAAAACCTGCTCAAGTAAATTCTCACAGAATATTTATGTGTATCTGTACGAGTGTGTGATGACGAGATTTAATGCTGTAAACACAAAGTAATTCAAACTGTGAGGAGCCAGAAAAGAAAAAAGAGTTGAAAGCCACTGCACTGGTGAAAATTGCTCATTTTGATTTTTTCCTATTCCTACTATGTATATACATAGTCAAATCCTACATCACAGACAGATTTGAGGAAAAGATCATAACATTCTTGGAAATTTGCATGGGCCCATTATTACTAAAGTATTTATGCCCCGCGAAGTTTTTTATTGATTAGAAAATACACATATAAATTCTTATCTTCTTTCTTCTTCTTCTTCTTCTTCTCTTCATAACCATCTTCCCCCATCAAACTATACTTGTTTTCCTAATCTCCTATATTTAATATGCGTCTTGTTAGCAAATTAGTTATAAAAACTTTATCAAGATAGGATTCCCTGTAGATATGTATAGTTAGTTATACAAGGGAATAAAGCACAGGGAGAGGGAGAAGTGCTCCAAGCTATGCAATACCAATAATGGCCGATGGAGCAGATTTCACCCTGATGAATGATCATTTGGTTATTCACACTGTATATAACAAGATGTATTACCGAGACGACCGAGAATTTTATTGAGCAAAGCAATTTTTTTTTCTCTCATTACTTCCAAGCTCTTTGCTTTTTGCACCCCATTAGAGATATTAGAGACGTCAAGTATAAGAAAAGTTGGCTCGTGTCCGTGATTGTTCTCGCAAAGTTTCTTTCCCTGTAAATTTACATCCTCTATACAGCTTCGTTTAAATTACAAGATTTAAAGGGGAAGTAACAAGAGATATTAGGAAAATTATGGGAGGTGAGCAACCCATTCATTTGAATTTGATTTGCTACATTTTTTTTAGAAATTTTTCTATTATTCCTTCATTAATACAGGAAAAACAGAGAGAGAGAGAGAGAATGCAATTCTCTCCAAACTCTTAATTAACCATGATTTTTTTAATTGTTTACTCTAATCTGAATGGGTCGAACTTGGAAGGGAAAATATATCAAAATACATACATATTTGCTATTAAATTAACCACTTAGCCTTCCAATTGAAGCGAACAAGGGGAAAATATTGGCAACTTTGGCACTGTGTTTTGTTCTACCTCAACATGAATTGTCTCTTTTCCTTCCACCTTATCCCAATAAACCTTATAATAGCCTGACATTTTAATTACTATTGATGAATCCAGCCAAAAGATAATTGCGTAATATTTTAGGGAATTCACCCCTAACTAAAAAACTAGAGCCACATAAAAAACCACATTTATTCAAGAAAAAACATGATTAATTCAACTCCCTCAACGTTGAATTACATTTCTTGAAAATAGTTGACAATTTTCCAACAAAGAAAGCTTCACAATTTACTTAAACATATCACACCATTTCCCTTTTTATGACAATATTAAATAACAAGCAAATCTCGCAAGAATTTGTTCATCATTTATTTTTATGATATTGTGGGGAAAAAAGAGGGTTTAATGTGTAAAATTTCTAGTATTTTATCTCTTTATATATTATCATGCTCATCCTCAAAATTATTGCAATACTTGGTTTTTACACAGAATTTTGACACCACAGAACCTGAGATTTTTCCTAATTCTACGAGACATTTTTGCAGAATGATATATTTCATGTGTATGTGAATCATAAAAATTATTAAAAATATCCTTTTTCAGAATTTCCACAATAAGCTACTATATAGACAAGCCTTTGTAATAGGATACTTTGAATTTACATAACACCGTCATAAAATTTGTCATTACAATGTCTAACCATTCAAATATGGTTATATAGGCTATCAACAAGCAACTGTGTGAAAACTTGTCATTTCCCATCCTCTCCTATCCTATCCTTGGCAATTAATGCTTTATAAACATCTTGACAAAGATACCACCCTGACTCTAACTTGTATGTATGTATTGCGGCAGTGCGAGAAAGTTTTATCATACCTCCCAAATCCTGTCACTTTGTTGTCGTCAGATCGCAAAAGATGCTTTGAGAAAAAAAACGACATCATTTGAACTTGAAATGTTTACATACATGTAGCATCCACAATATAGTATATAGATCATAGGAGTTTCTTCCATAAAATATTACATTTAAAAGATTAATGATAAAATCCAATTTGATGTGGAGATAGTAAAAGTTCTGAGGACTGCATATCGGAGTGGAGTGGTCAGACAAGGCAGGGAGCTTATGCGGCTGTACTTTATACTGCACTGTACTAATTCAAACTATATGTGTCTATGAAAAAGCTCACACATTTACCTCGGCATTTAGTGTGAAAAATAAATAATTTTTTCACGTTCTCTTCTCTTCTTGCAATATCAATAATTTGTATAAACTAATGAACTAGATGAAATTATACGAAAAGTTAAACTTGTTGTTGATTTCCACAAGCACACTATACACATGTATGTTCTCTACAATATAGTAGAATGAGTAAAGTCCCATGTATTTAAATGGAGAATTCTACTTGGGTATACATAGGCTTAATCAAAGGCTGTGGCGGCATAGCCGGTGTAACAACAATGCATTTAAGGAAGTTTTTACTTGTAATAATATTAAATAAGTGACCCACATTTCAACATCTTACTCGATCCCGCACAGATTCACATGTACTACACCAAATCAAATATCTTATCTCTCTCGATATCTTTTTGCGGTAGGAACATTACACCATATGTACATACGTATACGTTTGTAGAAGTTGTAGTAGTAACAAAATGATATTAAAAGGCCATTACTTTTTGCTACCCTACCATTTTACTATATCTATACTTCTCCAATTACCACCGTCCATCCTTATACATATGGAAGATATATTGCTACCAGTATTATAATTATTTGATATGTTATTACTCCATGTATGTAGTCAAACTGACAGGTATTTTTCATCAGGTTTTTTTTTCTCATCCGCCTTTTTATATATACTAAAGGCTTAGTTAGTGCAAAGCCTGTAAGTAAAGTAAGATATGGTAAAAGAAATTAAGGGAAGGGAAAATGATAATATATTTTGTCACAAGCAAAAGTGACCAAGTCCCGCATTATTATCACCACCATATAACATGAAACCCTGTCAATTTGGTAATTACATTATATTATGACCCAAGTGTAGTACATGCACAAAGCAGAGTGAGAGATTATGTCATTTTAGCACACACCACCGTCAATATAAAAATCCTACTGTTTTCTTTTTCTCTTATATATTTGAACTACATTCAATGTTTGCAAATTATTCAATAAATTGTCGTCCTCCCTTTGACAATTCCTTCTTCTCTGTCTGACATGTCATCAGGAACATTTCTCTAATCACCTTTAAAATCTACTCTCATCTCATATAAAAAAAACTCAGTCATCCGTGCTACTTTAATGTCACAACAGAAAATAAATGATGAGATCAAATCCATTGATAATTCCCCCTTATAAATGATGATGAGTATAGAGATATATCTCACTTGAAATCTTTTAACTCTAATTTTTTCCTTGCTTTCTTTTATTTCTTGAAATTTTTAAGGAAATACAATCCTCATCCCTTTTTAAGACATAACATACATACTGAATTGAATCATAACGATTTTTCTAGGTGTTTACTTTAAAATTTTTTGCGTAAACCAAAACAAACGTGTGTAATATAAAAATCCAACATTTTTCCTTTAGTTTTTTTAGCCTCGTCTCTCTATCTGCTTCAAATATTATATTCTCTTATCTTATAGTATACACCCCACTGCTCCTTACAAAAAAGTGTTGCACCCTAGTAAAATTCCTATTTTGTACAGAATGCTCTTTAGTGAGAGACTTATAATGAGTATCTTATGGATGGTAGTGTGGTGCGTGCCTACACAGCCATTAGAAAAATCTCCTAAACTTTACTCACTTCATATGTATATACATATAAGAACGCATGACTTGCACACTAACATAATTTACAGGAGTAAAAGAGAGTAATTTCAATGTATGTACTTTTTTTGCGTGTCGTCGTGCCCTTTTTCTCTCTCTCTCTCTCTCTCTCTCCCATTTGAATTACATGTACTACAAATTATGTAAGAAAAAAAAATATAACGGCTACAGCATAGAGTTGTATTATCGTGTATGTACAATGTGTGATAAAGGTGTTGGTGTTGGTGCTAAAGAGTTTTTCTTATACACGTACCCCCATTGACAATACCATGACCAATATCTAAGATAAATTCTTTGACCGGTAAAACAGACGTCATGCGAAGGATAATTATATTTATTTTTCCTTATTGTTAAATCGCGTCAAAAAATCCCTTTGATTTTATACTACATCTCTCAAATTACTCAAATATCCACTCACTCCCAATCCAAAAACTTTTATAACTGCCGATCCGTTTTATTGTACTTACATTTTTTTCAAACCAAGATTTTCATGCGTCCCTATAAAACCTTTTTCATTTAATGACCATTGCTTATTTGAACTGTTTAAAGTGAAAAGGAATTCCTCAATTAACTTAGCACTATAAATACATGGTATGCAGTTGGAGGTATAGAAATAAAGTTAGAGCCGACCTGCACACTGTAAAGGCTTTTAAGTGAGCGGGAGTGAGTGTGTGATTGAAGTTGGAAAAGAACATTTTTTCTATTCAAATGTTTTCTATCCTTAATTAGACGAGAATCATTTGATTGACCATTGCATTAAGTAAGCACGCAGAATAAATATACTTTGACGCTTTAAGCCAATGTACTAAATGTCAAAGCCCGTACATACTTATTTCCCTTCTTCTACCTATACACTCCACACACTCTTGACTAAGTGAACTAAATTGAAAGAGAGACCTGCTTTAACATTTACAGGTGGCTAAGTATGTATCTTTGGAATTCTCTCTCTCTCTCTCTCTCTCGCCTATAACAATAAGAATGAAAAGCTACAATTATTACAAAGGAGTAGAAATTTAATTCAATGAAATGTTGAAATGCAGCTCGATTCTCTAATATATTATTGTTTACAATGAGACGTTTTTTTCTTCACTCCTCCCCCCTCCATTGTAATAATGTCCTCAGTTCGAGCAGGACAAGTGCCGAAATTTGAACAAAAATTTTTACGACAGGGTTGTATATTTTGCTATGGAATAATAATTCTCATGTTTTTCCCATTTAAAATTTATAAACTCACATGGTTTTTATGGGACAACTTACAACATTTTGTCGCTTGCATTTCAGCAATAATAAATATTGAAGAATACCAGAGGAGAGCCATTTTTTATCATTTATTTCCCTATATGTTTGCATATGTGTCATATATGTGAGTCAGACACAATAATATATGTATTGGCATTAGCAAAGGAAGGGACATTATCTCATGAAACTGCCGTGTTATTTCACTATTAGAAACTACTGTAGTATTAGCACTGATATAGTAATTTCTACATGTATTTTATTAACTCCCAATCCTGTTTAACTACCTCGTGGCCCCATATACTATAATAATATACGTTATTCCTATAGGATATATGAGTATAAGGTAAATCAAGAGGATGACTGTAGATGTAAATATAATGGCTGAGCAATTTAGAAGATTTGACAATTTATGCGTCATTGTCCGATGGATACTAAATTCTTACCATTTTAATCCCATTAAAATCTCTATGTACGCATACTTCCCATTGACTTTCACGTTTATCCTGTAAACTATATGCATGTACAAGCTTAAAAACTACACACACAAACGGCAGAGTCTAAAATGTATCTGTACATACAAAGCCGGCATATCTACATAGAGAGACAGACACTGGTCAATATAGAAAATCTCAACGTCATCATTAGCCGTTTCTTCCTCTTGACAATCAAAATCCATCAAACTGAATCATCCTTACGTTTAATTCATGATCCTCTATCTGAATAAATATATGTTCGACAACGCTGACTCAATGAGCATTAAAAAGTGAGATAGAAAAAAAGACTTTCATCACATCTCAGGAAAATATATACAAGAAGGTATAGAAACCAGCCTACTTTTCCCCTCCTTAGCATGAAACCTAAGATAAGATTGCGAATAGATGCAAATCATTTGTTTCTCGTGAAAGAGAAAAAAAATTCTTCCTATAGACAATTTAATATTTAAGAAGGTGGTGCTGGTGGTATCTTCTATCGTTTAGTATTTATCTCATAATTTTGCATTTTTTACAATAATTTTCTTGACTTTAATTTCCATTTGAGCCCCTTATAAATTATGATTCATTTCCAACGGTCAATATTGTAATAATACTCAAATCTATATTCCTCTTTTCCTCCTATTTTTCTCTTCCTCGATCTTGCCAATATATAAACACTACACACACGGATATTGGAGAGTGATAATTGTGAAATGTGGGATTCCTGCGTATGATAAAAATTTCACACTATAGAAAAATGACAAGTTGAGCTCATTTTCATAGGATTTATGTATGTACTATCAAGGGAAGGCAAAGGTTTTTATACACGTATTTTATTTCCGACCCCGATCAAGTTTCCTGTCCTATAATGGCTACAAATTGGGGATCAATTTTCCAAGACAATTTTATAAAATGATATGATTGTGAATTCAAGTGAGATTTACTGGAGCTATAGTTTTTCAATTGATGTTTTCATGTACAAAAATGTTTAAAGATTTTCATCTGTCTCTCTCTCTCTCTTTCACTTGAAGTCCGTAGAAACATATGAGCTAATAATGCGTTGTAACTCCAATTTATTGAGGCGTGTGAGGAAAGAGCTGTACATACTTAAAATATAATTTACGATGCGATGGACAGGTGAAGAAAATTTTCCTCTTGTTGCTTATTCCGCTTTTATAACAACAAGTAAAAAAAATCATTCACTATATTGACAGTTATAGTTTGATACGACGAGATTTTTGACTTGATTAACTCAACGCTAGGAAAGAAAACAGGATAGGATTTTTTTCCCTCACAAATAAATTGTGCTATGCACAAGCGCATCTCAAAGTTTCCTCATATCTTCATAAAGAGGATGAAGATTTAAGGCGGACTTGCGATTGCAATCATTTACTATGTTGTAATATGGTACGATCAATTAATGAAAAAATGGAGGAAAAAGATTAAATATTTTCTATTGTACACACACTACGTACATTTTCCATGTCCAACCTCCTCCACCTAAGAAAAATCATTTCATAGTGTAACAAATAACAAACTAAGAAATCTTCCCATTATTTTGAAAGCTACTGAACTAGAAAAAAACCAAGTGAGTATTGTAGTAGAGTAGGAACTCATTCCCAGTCACGATTTGGTCATTGTGATAAAATGTCTAAAAATGATTTTTATGTCAACTCTATGTAACAATAGGCTCTTATTGCTCCTTTGACTCCTGTTGTTGTTATAGTCTCTCTTATCGTTCATATAGTATGTCCTGTTGAAATCATGGTGACGCTCTTACTTCATAATGTATTTTTTTCTTCACATCGTCGTCGTTCCTTGCATTAGTATTTGGGAAGAGAGAAGAGTGTGTGAGGAGACTCTTGACGTTTCAAGTAGTAAGGAAGACACATACTCTGTTTTATTTTCTTACCTTGTCGTTCATCTTACGAGCATTTATGGCTTTATGACGACTTTGAAATCCCTGTGGATTATCTAATAATGCAATATAATAATGTTGTTTGGGAATTTAGTATATACTGTAATATTGCAATAGGAGGAGGAGGAGGGCTTCCTTTTAAAATCTCATGTGTTAATCTCTCCTGTACTTCTTTTTTTTCAAGTACAGAAAATCCCATGTATTTACACCCTCCTCCTATTCTACTCAACTCAACTACATTTTTTTGTCTCCTTAACTGCATAGGGAACTGTCTGACTCTGACTGTGAGAGCTCATTACCTCCATTTAGGAAATACACGCAAATAATATATTGCGTACAAAAATACCATGTTTAACATTTATATACACTTATTATACACCCCGCCATATAGAACTTGACTCAGTTTTTTCAACATGAGTCAAATTCATATGTTACAAATGTTAAGCTTATATATTCTCAGACATGTAAGAAATTTTTTTTAAAAAGTAGCATGTATGCTAAAAAGTTGATGTGAACAACGTTAAAATATGGAATCATTAAAATATCTTGGCATTGTTAACTTAGCATTATAATCATTAAAATGATGATGAGAAAAATCCTCTAGGCATATGTACAAATGTCAACATATGATTTGATACAGCAAATTTTTATGTTTACATGATATCAAACTTTTTGTTTACATTGTACATCAAATTTTTCTTGACTTTTAGTATATATCTAAATTTAGAGATGGGCACGAGTCTTTTTTGTAAATCACCACACGTTAGTAGCTACATAAATGGAGGAAGAGGCCAGCAAGTAATTTTTAATTTGGAATAATATACAAATAAAAATAGAGAATAATGTACTTGTAAATTGAAGGGTTGTAAATGTTCCTTAATAATAGTAATGTAATATTAAGAGTCTCTGGCTGCAATTAAATCCTGATAATAATAATTATTATTACTATCCTTTGCTTGCTATTGCTACTATTGCAAAGCCATCATGTTTTTAACATGTACACTGGCTGATTGGAGATAATGTTTCTTTTATTGATATGACCGTCCCAATGTGTACATAAATAATTTCTTATGAATCTTCTCATCATCCTTCTTCCAAAGATTATTATTTCACTATTGTATTTCATATGTACTTGAAAAGGCCATGAATAAATAATCTGACATTCTTGGGATGACAGTGTTTGTATAAATTATGGCATAATCAATATTCATGTATAGAGATAAAGTTCTTATTTCAATACAGTATGTATACTTTCTTATGTAAATACATAATGGTATAGACGAGTATTCCAGTTATGCACCTGTCTCTTATTGCTGTCTGTCTCTCTCTCTTACAATACAATTTGTCTCTATAAGTATCTTTTAGTAGAGCTTATGGAGATTTGAAAAATTGAGTAAAAAGACTTACTCCACTTAGAAGTGCTTCAGCTCCATCCATATTTGATGTATCGGCAATAGGCTTATTTTTCACAGAAGGGAACACAACAGCAGGAACACCTTGAAGACGTAGAGTTCCATTGATAGTTGTTGTACCTGTACCGCCAGGCTCTGATGAAAATGTCACATCATTATTATTCTGAATATCTGTTGCAAGTTGATCTGCTTGATCGATTGATGTTGGCTGCAAGAGTACAGGTTGTGGTTTCCTTAAGTTCGTCTGAAGTAAATCCAATTGATGTTCCACTGTACCCAGTTCTGCCATTATTTGCTGACTCTGTGATCGAACATGAGAACAAAATAGAGGAAAATTATTTATTGAAGTAGCCATCATCATTTGACTTTGAAGATGTGCATAAATATATGTATGTACATATTAGTATGTACAGGTATGTACATGAAATAGCACACTTTGTATGCATTGTATTCAAGCAGGAGCTCTGCATATGAACACGCAATTTTTTCATCTCACGGCCATGTAAATATTCCATATTTTTTTTAAAGCTCATCATATCTTTTTCATATGTGAACATAATGCTTTCATTTACTGCCCTTAACTTGATAATAATTTCACTTTTTATATGTTATCCTGTTCTTAATAAATAATAATAATAATAATACAATAGTACGTACAATATAGTGCGATAGCATATAGAGTAGAATAAGATTTTTAAATTCAACATTTTCACACTCCTTTTCATTAAATAGTTCAATCATTTTTATGACTTATGAGAAGTTCATGAATGAGTGTGTGTGTGTGTGTGTGGAAGGAAAAAAATCAACTCAATCAGGTCACCCTCATTTATATATCACCAAAACATTAACAAGGAGATAATCAATAAACCATGTGATTATGCTATTGTGAGGCTTTATAAAATGTTCACACTTGAAGAATCACATTTATAGCTTTCTCAATAGTTTCCAAGCATCTTTTTCTCTTATATGATATTTTTCATATATGGAAAGAAAAACTAACATAAACATACTACACATCTCCTCGTACATATACATCATTTGCATGCATATACATACGCTGCAGTTAATGATAGGATCCCAGCCAATAAGCCTCACTTGATGATATTCTATATGTAATAAAGTTCCAATAAGTCTTTTCAAATCTCTATAGTATAGAATTTTTCAAAGGATTTCAATGACAACCACTTGGAAGAATTTTTTTCTTTCTCCTTTGAAACTGCAGATGTACAAAAGCATAGAGCTTCTTATTTTATGGGCCAAAGTGAAATGCACCCATCAATCCATGAAAAATCCAAATGCAAGGTTGAGGTTATATGCAATAGAATACGATATAGCTATGGAATTTTCATATACATTTACTACAACACTCGTCTTTAAAAAAATATTTTTATGTCCATAATAAGATCTCATTTCCCTGACATTTTATTCCAAATAAGTATGAGCTTGAGTCAATATTCTACTACGGAGTTGAGCCCTTACCTGAGGGTACTCCATTCTCAGTTATTTAATATTATTATACAGGGCGAATATACGAAATGGAAGGATTGTAACTTGAAGCGGAGTTCCAGGGTCAAAAACAAATTAGCACTTGTGACCTGTATTGTCTTCCGACCACACTACTATATTAAGCTTTGATCACAATATGAGGGCTTGTAGTATTTTGTTTTTTCGTACGTGACCCAAATTGACCTTTGGTAATCTTATTTTTTATTTATGAGTCCACAGACAATTGCGACCCTACTCAAACTTGATAGTAATGAAGACCTATACATGTGTAGTAGTAAAAAAAACACAATGGTTTGAAAGAGAGAAGATTAATTTCAAGAAGAAATTATTATTATATTCATTTTCTACTACTACTATTCGTACTACATACGAATACAATTCTCTATATGACCTTCAGGGTTGACCGTATTACTCATAATTACTATAATTTAACCCCCCGCCATATACAATATTGTGAACTATAGGAATAGCAGAGATAGATACGTGAGAGTCGACTTCCAATATTTTTTCAAGTGTACAATGCACTCTCGTCTTATTAAATAGAAACTGACATGCCTATGCATGCAAACAAATAATAAGTAAATGGTAAAATCTATACGTGTGTGGAAGTAAATACTATGCACGGTGGTGTGGTGTGGTATTTGAAAAATCTAATGAACAGTTATTGTTAAATTGCCACTCATAATTTTTTTAATTCATCATTTCCAACGGGTTATAAATCTCTACGTGATTTCCAACCATTTCCATATGTATGTATATTCTTAGCAATGTAGTTTTGAACCTAGAAAAAATTATGACAAGTGAAACAAAACGCGAGTGAAAAATCATTTCGGCAATTGACAGTCATCAGAATTGAATCCCTTCCATCTACTGACACTGAATGAGTGCTAATATAATCGAAGGAAAGAATCTTAAGTAGTGATATCTGCATTAGCGTAATATACAATATAATAAATATAATAATGCACAGGAGCTTTAGAGGTGGGGGATGATGTGAGTTGGATAGTAATAAAGCAAGATAAGACCTCTCAGGTCGACACTTACTCATTTCTTCACGACCAACTCCAACTCCACTAATTAAATAATGCCCTACTATAATCTGCTTATCAATATCCAATCATTCAAGCAAAACCTTGATATTTCACAAAAGAAAAAAATTTATTAACTGGTAATTAAATAGACTCATATAAATATATATAGATGATTATCCATACGAATAAACTGATATGAATTAATCTCTATGAATTAATAAGGAATGAATGAATGCCCCCAAATCCCATATGATGTAATGTACGCCGTACGTAGCAATAATAATAATAACAATAATAATAATGATAATAATTATTGTAATTTTTTTAAAAAGGTTAATTTATCCAACAGTTGGAGAATTAAGCCATCAGCAAAAGTAATAGCACATTACTTTTTTCTCTCCCCTACTTTAAAAGACAGATCGTGCGAAATTGGACTTAGTCTCTAAGAAATATTGCACAACTTCCACAATTTATTGTTATCACTCAATTCTCAAAAAGATTTTTGTATGCTTAACAAATGGACTTATAATTTAGGTTGAAAGGGCGGGTGGATATGTGGAGAATAATTCTATAAAAGAAAATTCATTGGAATATATTCGCAACTTGTCAATAAATTCTTGTCTTCCTATCACTCAGCTCTCCTATAAAAATTCATTTAAAAATTTATAAGGGCTGCTGTGTATAACGTATATTATAAATGTGTTCATAGATAAAATGCTCTGATTCTCTCATATAGAAACCACTCCCTCTACTCCTTATATTTTTACATATTCATAATCCGGGTAGCCCATCATAAGGAAAGTTCCTATAAATTATGAGTCTCGAAATATTTTTGGTAGGTGTAGAGACGTTAGATATGAATTTTTTAAAATTTATTGATTCAATTTCATTCATTTCCCTCTCTCCAAATTTGGCTTGAAAACTGCTTCCATTTTGTCTCTCTCACACACATACCTGTATATAGAAATACATGTATGTACATATGTAAAGACGCACACCTGAGAAATTAATGATGGATGTTCAAGTGATAGAAACTTGGAAAGAAGAGATAAATATGGTAATGTATGATCTACTAGAGAGTATATATTTCGATAAATTAATTTAAATGTCCAGTTCTTCCCTCTCTTCATTCAATTCATATTCAATCTCTCCTTTTACTATATACCATTACAATATAGGAATATAAGACTCTCTGAGTCTCATAAAAGTCACCAGAGGATATTATTATCAGTTTTTTTTGATTTGTATATACAAATGATTTGTTCTCCTCACTGTATCCATAATCTTATGATAATTATTAGGGACGGAGTAGTATAGTATACGACTGAAATACATATCCTAGAGTCAAGTGCTCCTTGTATTGTCCCTATGATTATTATTATGATCATTATTATATATTGACTTACTACCTCACTTCCACTCAACCACTCATATCTATATAGACACATGTATAAATTACTACTACTACTCTCCTAGTAGTGAATTTTTTAAGGAAGTGAAAACCTGTACCATTCGCATACATTCACCGTTAATTTTTTTATAAAATGAAAGCTACTTACTATACCTCACCGCATCTCTTATTCTTCTTGTAAATAAGTAAAGGAAAAAAAGTATTATCCTTTAAAGCTCCTTTCTTCCCTCCTAGCTTTAAAAAAACTACTTTACTGTATAATCAGTGCTATGGATCTCCACTATCAGTAAATTTACAAACTCTACAAAGATGTTTCCATATATGCATTTGTAAATATAATAATGAAGATACACAAAAAAAACATACTGATATTATCATTTCGACTCAAGCCAAAGAGCATGGACATTACCATCCACTTTTGTGTGTAAAGTGTTAGGATTTTACAACTCTATTATATACGTTAAATTACGAACGGATCAACTCCTCTTTCCATGTACACAGGCCAAAAGTGCTACAAATAAAATCTTTTGTAAAAACTTTTCTATATAAACATACATTTCTATACATACAACGTATATAGCACTTAGCAAAATAGCAGAAAAGCTAAATCTAAAATATCCTGCTATGCTAATATCAAGTCTTTATAGTATTCATTATAATACTATGTATGTGCGTATATGTATGGAAGTTATAGCTCCACTAATGATATAGTCATGCTGCACTGGATTTTTCACTACCTCGTACAACATGTTCATTGGTAATGATTTTTCTCATTCATGATTTTCACACGGTCGATGCGTACACACAGAAGCTGAGAAACCTGCAAGATGGGCTGAGGGCTTGTATGTGTGTCTATGTCTTTCTCGTATTTTCTCATTACAATGTATAAAGGCTTCATATAGAAACTATGTACAGTATAGAAATTGTGCTTATCTTTAATAAGAATATGTATCATTGAAGCGCAAACACTATTGTATGTACAGAATAGTAACTAGGATCTTCTTCCTCTCTTGAGACTTGTAATGAATCAATTTAAAAAATCATTACAAATTTTTTAACTACTGCTTTAACCCTTTTCAGAAGCTACGACTACCAAAAGGAATGTGTGGTCTGACTAAAAGCTACACAAGTTTCTTTATAGCGTCGTCATTCGACACCTCTTGCACGAAAGAATGGAGATTTCATTACAAACTTGATAATGTTTCCGTATTCTTTTTTTTCTCTTCTTTTATTTTTTCTTACTCTCGCTTGCTTGCTTGGAATATCTATAGAGAGATAATAATATGTTTAGAGAACTGCTACTAATTTGTAAGGGATCCATACCCGAATATTGAGGTCACTCTTAATGGCTGTAATGGCTCGCTCTTGTCTTCTTGATTCGGAGAGGAGAACATCGTTCGGAGGTGCATTTAGAAATTGGGAGGGATTTACATTATTGAGATTTCTCTCTGAGACTTTCCCAGCTGTTGAGACAACATTCCATAGACCTTCGACACGGGACACGAGAGGGGTGAGAGTGCGTAGAACACGGTCAACACGACGTCCACACTGAGGTACATCATCCATACTTGACGACAGAGAATAACGAGTTTCGAGAGCTTCAAAAGATTTCTGAATTTGAACTTGTGTGTCTCCCAACCGATCCAATTTTGAGGCAAGGTGCTCCAAACGATTAAGCAAGGAGTTTAGCACGGGTCTGAAAATTAAATAAGACAAAATATTTGTTAGATATATTGTTTACTGTGTACGTATATAGTGTGTGTGGAAGCGTAGAAATGTAAGGTAAATTTTCTATGTATAGTTAAAAGGGGGTCAATATATATATTTTTGTAAAGAACCCACAAGAAAAGTTGGTTAATGTCTCTCGGAAATTAACACCCGCCTTACATGGTGAGTGAGCAGGGAGATCTCTCAGAATATACATATTTTCCGTCTTTGAAAAATTTCTATATGTATAATAAATTACCATGTATGAGAGCTTTCCTCATGTCATAACATTTAAATTGGTTCAACCTCCTCAATGGAAAAACCGGCTAATTTTTTTTATTAGCACGGCGGTATATAGTAGAAAAAGACACAGAAAAGCTCGGCGGTCAAAAAAAATTAAGAGGAAATTGGTTCTTAAACGAATCTTGTACTCCTTTTTCTCTCTCTCTCTTTATACCTTTTATACATAAACATCTTTGTAATTAAGGCACGATCCAACTTTGTCGTTTACATTTATACGCTTTGTTTGTATCTTATTGTATGTGTGTGCGTGGATATAAATTCTTTAAGAGGAGTTCCAACAAGTGCTTTTTAGTTAGTGGAAAAATATGTGACTGCGGAACCACAACGTTTTTTTATTTATTATTTATTCATTAAATGTAACTGCCCTGCATTAATTACTCTGGCATTATTTAATAGTTTTTAATTGCAAATTAGCCGGCATTATTATGAGAGCTGTCAGTATCTATGTCCATATCCCACACACTCACACACATACTCCACAGAACATCACGTTCAACCTCTTCTCTACACTACCCCTCCTCCTCTCTATGGATTTCATTAGGAAAAATCATTCTCAAATTGCGAAATAGATACCCCATTAAATCATTTCGATGAGAGGAGGGGAAGGGAAGTAAATGAGTTTTGGCAGTGGAGCATGAGGGAAATGAATGCTTTTATTTTCTCCCTCATTTTTATCATCACTATAATAGCAATAATAATGAATTTGCTAATCAATGAGTTCACTTACTTACTTATGATGTATCAATTCACTCTTATTTTCAGGATAATCGTCAAAAAAATGTTCAACATACTTTTTTCAAGTATCAGTCCATGGTTGCACAGCTTTTCTTCAAAGTATAATGCAAGCTATAATGCTATACTATATTCTATATAATGTATGTACTTAATTCTTATGTTTCTTCTACCAAGCTAAAATCTTTTGATTTGAGCAAAAATTGATTTGTTATTCAGACCAAAAAACTTATTGAATTTAGACCTGACAAGACAACTTTCTTAATCACTTGAACACAAAATGATATAATAGCACTAATTTCCTTATAAGATTTTACTCTGTGGAGTAGCTAGCTGGTCAACCCATGGTAGAGCAAATTGTTTGCAAACATATACAGGCACTCACAGCAGTGTGTCTATACGTGCATGAAATATACATCCACAAGCATATAACATTGTCAGGGATATACCACACTCTTTACATGTGTGTAAGATATAGAAAACTGAATCCTGACCATACTCCTATACTATAAGGTATGAGGACAATGCCACCCCTAACTATAGAAGTTCATTGAGAGATTAGCCATAAAAATATTGAAAAGCCATGGCTATGTGAGCATTAATGGTAATAATAATAATAATCATGATCCTCTCCATTAAAAAAATGTAGGTTTCATTCAATTGACTTGAAAAGTGCAAGCTCTCTTGCCACAATTCATATTCCTATATGAATGCTTATGAGGACTCTCAGAACCAACGTCTCTCAACAGGACTCGGCTCCTACACAACCAGTCTATCCATTGACTGGGAAAATTATTATTATTCACATGTACTACAACGTTCATATACTATAACTCTTCACTACACAGACGTCCTCTTAATATCATTCTATGAATTCAAATTTCTTTTTGCCCTTTATGTACTCTTCATATCCATCTTAGCATATGCATTTATGTACACGGAGCAAATATGTACATTGCTCATTAGTCCGAACCCAATATATTGAGAGAAGGTTGCTCCTCTATACACTTATACATTCTGTAGTATAGCTTAAGTACTAAAGTGAATTTGTGGATGGAGCGGTGTACCAAAAAACCTACCCCTATGAAGCCGAAAGCCTCCGTGTGTTAACTTGAGGACGAGAGCGGAATACAAAAAGATTATCTAGAGCGTAACGAAGATTACCATAGTAAATTAATAATCAATCATTATATTCCACCCCGTCAGTTTTCAATCAAACCTATAAAAATAGGTAAGGAAGGGAACTGTGTATTGTTGGGCTATGGGACTATACATATGTGTAGATACTATTATCATGGAAATACCTACACATGTAGTAAAGTCGATCAAATACCTCAATGCCGACGTATGTATGGACTTCCCATAACTCACCTAAATCAATCCAGAGTAACTAATTGTGTCGTGTATACTTTAAACGTACAACGATGAAAGATTGTCGGCCAAATTCTAAGGAAATGCTTGGTATGAAAAAAAAGTTCATTTATAGAACGTGCTATAGGTTATTTTAAGTAAGTTACTTTAAATTATGGGTAAGTAGAATGAATGGGTCTGTCTTGAGTGTGTGTGTGTGTGTGTGCCGACACTTTTGTCAATTATTATTGCTAACGTTGAACTAAAAAAAACGGTGGTCTTGTACAATACAATTACACGCAAATTTCGTTGAGATTCTTAGACATATGTATTCATGTATGTAATAGAGGATTGGAAGAATTTTGTATGGGCTTGAGTACATATAGAAAATTTATAATGGAAATAATTTTAAGGGTTGAAGTTGACTTGGAAAAAAGGTATAGATAAAAGTATGGATAGGACATGGTGGGATAAAAAGTCCCTCTCTCACTCAATGGTGTAATAATTTGTGAGTGGTGAGTGAGCTATTACTAAAAAATACGAGAGCAATATGTTTTGTTGTTGGATGTAATTTCCTTTATCCTCCTTAAATCCTTTTAGGTTGTTAACTTTTGCCACTACTTTAATTGGACATGCTATTGGACCTATTACTCTATTATCCTGATTCCATAAATCCTTACAATAAAAATCCCTTCCCTTGATTCCATTATACATTGTACTAATTCCATTATATGATGTGTTTCATCCAATCCTCCTCCTTGCTATAATAACATTCATATAAAAAAAATTGACAATTTTATGCTCTCCACCCACCCCAATTTTTTCGTAGTTTCTAAAAAGTGTCGGCTTGCTTTTTCACCATATATTTTTTTTATAGAACGTCAATAAGGAAGGAACTTTTTTTTCTTAAACTTTTTTATTGTTCAAATTGAGACGTAGCAATTTCCAAGTTGAAATTCACAACTTTAAATATAGCCCCCACAAAAATTTGTTCTCTTGCAATAGATTTCTTTAGATTTTCCGGATTAAATTTGTAACTTTCTGTTGATTTTAATGCCGCCCTTTTTTAAGCAGTAAATGTTTGTGTGTGTACAGTTCCGCTCTTATTTTTTCACCAACTTTTGACAGATTTTTTCACGGTATAGGAGCGGTTGAGCCTGTTTTTATGCTACTATGCGCTCAAATAGTATAAAATAATTTCAAGCCATTACATCTTTATAAGCTTGTCCTTGCTTATTTTCATAACAAACTCACATCATATATTACGGATTTTATGTGATGATTCAATATCTGTGTACGTAGACGAGTCCAATGATTGTTTTCCCTAGAGTTTTCACCTGTCTTGTCCCTCATCAATCTCTACAGTTTTTGATTAATTGGTCGGTGTGTGGGTTGGAAAAACTTGACAGATGTCCGATTCATTTGACTATGTAGATCTGATACGCTTGTGTAAGAAAAATAGTCAAGCTATTCCAAAAGGTGAGGAATAAGGAAAAAATTAACGTTCTACTAAGACAGATTGTGTATATTTTTTTACTACACTTAATTTTTGTATTTGAAAAAAATTGACTCGACCTTTCAAAAAACATTGTGGTATTTTTTCACTATCTACTACTACATGCGAAGTCAGAGGTTATGTTTTAATCTGAATGAAAGTATGATAATCCTACATGTCCATTTATTTATTCCAATCTATCAACCATAACACTTGTAAAATTACTAGAGCAATAATAATTTAAGTTGTAAAAAAAATGATTGTGGAAAAAAAACTTTAATGAAACTCATTAAACCATGAAACGATTAGCCGGAATCTTTTTTTAACGAACTTGACTTTTCTAGTACTTTGTCCCTTTTGCTATGTTCATTATAGTAAAAGGTAAAAAGAAAAACCACGATCCTTGATGCATGGGTGGATTTATGTGGTTATATATGAGAATATGTTGCATCCGTTGTTGGGATACAGTGGAAATTAATGCTAGATAATAATTTCCTACTTACTCCCCCAACCCATCCTCTCCATAAATCTATACATACCAAGTGATAAAACAAGGTGGTGCAACAGAATCAAAACCACAATAAAACAACTCATAGATTTCAACTCCTGATTAGACAAATTACGTTGAATTACTATACTCATTTAATTCCACGTTAATAAATGAATCGATTTCCTTTTTAATTATAAACTACTACACATTCATTTTAAAGGGATTATAAATAATATGTTCTTAAGATTAAAAAAACATATAAACATTTTTTTCCCTCTCTTCATCCTAATACATCCATACTTAAGCTTTAAAATAGATTACGCATAGGTTCAAGAATTAAATGGTTCGTTGGGTATCATATAAATCCCTAAGCTACGCTACATATATGAGCTAAGTAACAGTAAATCTCTCGTACTTGTATGTAGATTGAAGGCGGATTATTTCAAAATTTATTTTTTAAGGTCAATGATTGTTAAATAATTGCCGAATGCAATTTCCAGCTCAATTTTTTAAAGGCTCGTTGTGTACTAAAAAAAAAGTATGATAAATCCTTTAAAAAAATTTCCCCTTCTCTCTTCCATTGTTTTCTATGTAGTAGTACAGAGAGAATCAATGCAGTTTTCTAATCAGTCAAGGTTGAAAAACGATGACGAATTGTTCAAGAGCTGAGGTAAAAAGACAACGTTGTAAAAAAAGTTACATGTATGTAACAATTAAGTTAATATATGTAACTGTACAGCTCCTTGAAACACCGAATTACGTGCAATGATTCAAATGAGTTTCTCACATACATGTGACTATCGCTGATATAGCACATACACACACACAGAGGTTGTTGTTCTTGTACAATAATATAATAACCAGTCAAAAGATTTTTCAAGAACTGCTCACTATGCTATCTTGCTGAGAAGTAGAAGCTATATTGAAGCTCAATAGTTACATATAGACTTTTCCCATAATATAATCTATTAATACATTAATAAATACAGAGTATGCCTGAGCGTAGAGCGGACAGGAATAGAGTTTATGAGGGATATTTGGCGACAGTTTAGAATTTAAATAAGAGAATGGTGTATTTTTTGTCTCTTCACTTTTTACATAGTAAGTAAGATAAAGATAGGGAGTTACTCTATGTAAAAAGAGGTGAGGAGCATAAGTTGTGGAATTTCTAGATAAAATAAATGTCATGCTGGTACATTTAAAAAAGCCAACAGAAAAAAGAATAATTCCACATCATTAATTAGCCCATTGACAAGTTTCTGAGATGCCGAAAGGAATTACTTTAATTTGCATGTCTCCTCTTGTGAATATTATGATGAATATGATGTCACGGTCAGAGAGTAAAATATCATCGTACTATTGGCAATAATAATAATTATTCTAGAAAATGGCAAAATCCGTGCAAATGTTTTTCCATTTGCATGCAAATCCTATGTTATACACAGTTAATTATGTATAACATGCCAAACATCTTTATCAAGGGTAATTATATTGGAATTTTTCAATACTAATGTTTTTTCCTATACAATATTATTCGGATTTCTTATATTGGCTTTGATTACTTTATATTTACATTTATAAAATTGAGACTTGAATTTTTCGTAAAGACAAAAAATCATTGCCTACCTTAATTTTTCTTTGGTTATACTTTTATTCTTTTGTATTTCTCTCTCTATGGTATGTGTATGTACGTAGTAAGGCTTCGGAGGGAAATTGCATTTTAATCATGAAGTAATGGGAAAAAACTAGCTTTGTTGTCTTTCCCCCTTACGCTTCAAGCTAATTTCCCCATATAAGGTTATAGTAGCTAAGGATTTGTTTGGAAAAATAACCTTTACTATAGTTGATTATTATTGAGAGCAGACTTGTTGTTAGCGTGTCTTTGGTCATGAGCAGCAATATATTTTGCTATAGGAGTGAAAAAAACGTGTTAAGAAGACACACAACACACATCAGTTTCACAGCATTTCTCATCATTTTTTAACCAGATTAATGACTTTTCTTGCTCCGCACCTGGCCCGTATCTATAACCTATACGTATGTACAACTCCATAAAATCTGGTCAAGTGCTATTGAATAATATATAAATAGTGAACAACTTTTTTTTACAACTTAGGTTCCCCCTACTTTGGTTTGATATGTCAGACTACAGAAGAACACGCATGATGTCAAGAGAAGAAATACAGTTTCACAGTTGGAGAATTTGTAACAACGATCCCATGATAAATGTTTTACGTATGTGAGTACATATGTACACCCTTTGAATATAAATAACGTCGGAATCAATGAAAGGGATGAAAAATGTAGAGAATATAGATTCCTCCAAAGACGACACCGTTACTTTTTCTTCCTCAGATGACACATGAGGAAGAATTATGGGAGAATTTATATCAGCCAAAAGTGTTTTCACTGAGTTTGTTTATATTATACGAGCATGTGTATTCCTTTAAATATTATGATTGTCTTTATAGAGTGCGCGCCTTCGTGCATACGTAAACGAGTGTGGGTCCTTAATGTCAAACTAGTAGACATGCACAAATATGTCACCACCTATGTAAAAATTACATTGGTATGTGTGGAGTCTGCACCCATTTTTTATGGATGCTCTCACTATAGTTGTTCCTATACATATAAATTTTTTTTCTCTGTAATAACTTTTTCTGATCTAGATTTTTTTAAAGAGGTGTGTATACTTATGGCCATGCTGAATTTTTTTCCCGATGAAATAAACATGTATATAAAAAATCTCCCTACCCAATATATCTGATTATTATGCTGGCCGGCAGTGGAGGGTGAATTATATATGAACGTTATTACATCGCTATATAATAATAGTAGCCTTAGAGTTATCCTACAGATTGGTGTACATACATACACAACCTCCAAGTGAACATGAGGGAGTGTTATGAATTAATCCTGTGGGTTCTGCTCAATTTTATCAGAAATTTCATTCATCTTTCCATCTCTCCATATATAGCTCCTTATATACAGAGTACTCTTGAGTGTATAATGTTTATATATGTACATGCATGTATATGTATATATATATATAGACCTGCAAACAGGTATCTTTACAAAAATCACGTTAAAGTTCACTCACTACAGACTTATTGGGACGGGACACGCATACAAGAATCATTGGACATTGCAATATTTACCCTCTCCTTTCAATTAATTATTATGATCTTTCCTCTATAAGATTCTCTCTCTCTACACACGTTGATTACGATATTTTAAACAATTGCGTATATGCACATATCTTGAACAATTGTATAAATTCATTGGCATATTATTCCAAGCTACAATTATTATTTACGAGTAACAATAATTACAGTTGACGACAGAGAATATAACAAGAAATTGAGAGTAAACTCAAGCCCCGTGAGACTAATTCGCCGCATGAGACATAGCACATAGCACTGCTAGTAGACATGTGAGAACATGAAATACCAGAATTCAAATAAAAATTTTCGTCTGAATGTTACACTACGTCCTTATGAAAATATATGTAGCTTATGTCTTGACAGTAGTTAGTAGTTGTAGTAGTAGTAGTAGTAGTAGTGGCAAGAAGAACTTGGAAAGAGAAAAAAAATTTGTTAATCTCAAAACTCTGTGATCTGTATGTGTGTAGCTTAGCGAGATCATTGCACCTTAGCTGTGAGGGAGACAGGCCATAGAAGGTATTGCAAAAACAAGTGCAAATAATACATATTATCGTATTGCGGAGTTTCAATTAGTAGATCAGTATAGTTTTTAGTGGGGGAAAGAAACGTTTAACACTTGAGCATGTACAAACATACGCACATGCTATTCTCTTATAACGTACATACTGATTGCTGGTACTGCATAAAAGGACGGCGGCGGCATATGTAAGCAGCAGGAACATTTTGCAAATTTTCAAACAAGCAATAAAGTGATGGCAATGGGTAATTAGTCTTAGTCAAGCGTAAAGAAAAACAGCACATTCATTTTCATTGAATTTTTTTTTACATAATCTAGTTCGGAAATCTCAATGGTGGATAGTAAATAATATTATACGAGAGAATTACTATGTTTAAGGCATATATTATGCACAACGTCTAAGCATAATAATAAGAGGATGACTATCTTAGAGTGTGTATTCATTCAAGAGGATATTTCACTCTGACCAATAGTAATGTTATACTCACTCGGCAGGTTATTTTATATTCTCTCTCTCTTTAAAACGCACATGGATTATATTCTTCCGATGACTGAATTAATTTCATATTATATCTCTTATTTATTGATTTCACTGCCAAAATAAATAATATCAGATTAGTCATTGAGAGCAGCATTTGCATAGAAGCTTGGTCTTCTTTACCATCCAATTGTAATTATATGTGTGTGTATCCTATTCTATAGCTATGTACATGTGGACTATATGCGCTAGCATTAAAATCCCTTCCTTCATTCTCTGCTCTGATTTTAAAATTTTTACCCCACAATTATTATTCCTTTATTACTCCTTTACCTCCTCTCTATCAGCTCTGATTAATAATTATTATAAAATTCATTTACATTGCTTTTCCAATCTTTTACTTATCCACATACACTTTTCTTGCCAATTTACTCTTAATCATCATCATGTAAAAGTATACGAAGCTGCAATAATCCCAATCTACACAGAATATTTCATCACTTCTCAGTGTGTATAACTATACAGTCAAATCAACTTATAATAATAATTCTTGTCATCTATATAATTTTGTTGAAAAATTGAAAAAATCCGATGTAGGTCTACATAATTTATACTCAGAGCCCAAATCATAGTTATCATTGCCAAATTACTCTTTCTCCAACAAATGCTTCTTAATCTGTAGACCCTACATATTTTAAAATTATATACATTTGAGAAATGTTCATTCCTCCAACTCTCGATGGTATAGTGAAATTATTGTGAGTGTAAAAACATTTTTTTTATAAAAAGAAACCTTATAACTTTCCTACTTTCAGAGAGTATTGATCAAAGATCCTGTTTACAAAACTTTGAGAGAGGGTTGTGTAAAAACAATGGAAAAAATTCATTAAGTATGTACCTCTTAACTTTAGCTATGTGTACGCCCTTGCCATTAAAGATGGAAAATGCTAGGAGAGAACCTTCAAGTACGAAAAACCGTCATAAAAATAAAATTCCACAAAAGAATATTTGACAGTTTAGCATAGAAACATAGAGAAGAGCGGAAAAATTAATTTGTGGAAGAAGAAGAAGTAACAAGGGGAATGTGTGAGCTCAAAGGGGGCCAATTTATTATAATTACACCGGACATAGAAAAACGTACTACTATAGTAACTAATAACTGGAAGTATGAGAAAACCCATGAAGTGACTACATGGTGGGAGAAGATCACGCCTCAACTCACGCTTTCACACGGTAATGAATAAACTTAAGGGAAATACACGATACTTGAGTGTACTTTAAAATTAATCAGTCTCGAACAATAATAATTGTTACTCCCAGACTCCACGCAACTCTGATACATTTACTCACACATAGCTTATTAACCACCCATGTATTATTACACACATACATGTGTGTATTGTGATTCACACCCTAATCTAATAATAATACATACAAATATGTACATACAAAGGGTTAAGATAGGGAAAAGAATTAAAATTTTTTGGAGAGCAAAAATTGAAAATCCTTTTGGTGTAGTGCCAGGGAAATGTCAAGATATAAATGATGGAATATATAGAGAAGAGAGCCGAGGGCAGGAGAGTTGTTTTAAGCTCATTAGATCACGTAATCAATGACGTTGAAAAAAAGAGGACTTTTGCAGGCAGGATAGGAGAGTAAGAAAATAAACACCTCCGTCCTGTATCATCTTTTATATCCCTTCTATAATAAATAATAGCAATGTAAAAAAACACATATTACTATATGAGAAAGTGCATAGAGAAAAAAAATAAATCAATTTATAAATCATCTGCGGGAAAATTTTCAAAAACAACAACCACACGAACTTGTCCTACACAACACGTACTATTGGATAGCACAAGCTATAACACACATTATCATAAACACGTCTCCAGCTACGTCCATATGTACATAATGTATACTAAAAAAAGGAACACTAAAGAAAAAGTTTTTCTCACCGTAGAGTCTATCTACTAATTATTCACAGTAATTATGCATTTAACCATAAAACCAATAGAGACTGAGTCGTAAAAAGTATTAAATCATCACCCCCTACAGCTTCATTATTTCATTTATTTCATTAACAAGAATGGAAATTGGTTAGATTTATACACACACATGTATTCACTACTTTTCATGCTCAGAATCCATTGAACTTTTCAAAGTTTGAGTGGAAAAATAATAATTGAAAAAAAAGTGGTGGAAAAGGTTAAAGGATTTACTAGTCAAATAACGTGGGGTGATTACATTTAAATTTTTCACCAATATTCTTCGCAACCACCCAGAGTGTGTATATGTAGTTTGATGGAAGAAAACAAATCTGAGACAAGGTTGTGACAGTAAAACTTTAGTTCATGAACATAGGCGCGATAGAATAGAAAGAATAAGAGAGGAAAAAATTTGTTCTTCGTAACTTTTAATGTGTTTTTACACAATACTAATAACAGGCTTTTCATAATTTACTAAATAAAAAAGGAGGGTTAGTATTTATTTTTAGTGCCATTGATCTCACACGCCCTACAAACCTTAAGTATGTATTAGAACGTATGAGTAGAATATTACGGGACTAACTATATTAATACTTACTTTTTTTACCCTACCTTTTAACAGCTTTTCCCAAAGGGAATTTTCCATGTATTTTAAATATGTTGCATCCGTGGGAAAATAAATAACCTTTATTACTAGTTCTACCTAAACTATTACTATTATACACACTATTTACAATTAATTTACATTTAGTCAACATTTAGTACTACATTTACCCTCTCCCAGGAGTCTGTACTCTCTCACGTACCCTAAGACCCTCACATATAGGACCATTAACATAGGACTCTTACATATTTACTACCCTCACAGGAGCCAAGTCCTATAGGATATTGCATACATGTGAAATGAAAACAAAAGTGACCATGTGTTATGTACTAGGCAGTTTTTTCTTCTTCTTCGTCTTACCGTTATACACACACACACACACACACAGAAGGGATGGTAAATATTAAAATTGAGTAATTTTCTAATTATTTTTTGAGTAGTGAGTGACTGTTAAAAATCCATTGGAATGCTTATGATATATCTATGTGTATAGTAAGAGAGAAATGTATTATATGAAACGATGGATTTTTGGAATTCTCTACCCTCATATGTGTAATGTAGGTGGAATTGTAATGGATCCTTACGTGTAGTAGTATACAGCCTATATCCACAACACATCTCTACTTATTACTCAATTACAATTTTAATTTTCAAGTCTCGTTTGCTCTTCTGTCATCGTAAAAAAATTCAAATGGTTTTTTGAGCACGGTATACTAACCATAGGACTACATACACTAAAGTGCACTAAAGTATATACGATGATATTTCTAATTACTACTACTACTGCCTTTTATTTTAGCATTTTCTTCTCCTTATCATATGCATATGCATATATTGAACGTATATGAACCAGGACCTATTCTATGGATTACTCACTCACTCACTCACTCACTCACTAGACATTGCCAACTCTTATCAACTTCTCATTCATCACAAGAATATTTGATTCGGCACTTTAAGCCTAAAGCATATGTTAGGAAAGCAAAATGGTATGGATATTTATTTTACATTCTTCTCGTCCCATATGCTTCGGTAGTTGATGCGTTATGATTTGCTCATTATTATCTCTCTCACTAATTCAAATATCATGCTGTATGACTTGGAGATGATGAACTCATATATTTTTCCATCATATGTTATATCTCTGTGCTGTGTGAGAAGAACATGAATTAAATATACAGGAGTTAAGTTGATAATACTTGAGAACATTTACTATTCTAATGTACGTGTGTTTGCTAAAGGTAAAATACTACTGTAACAATATGAAAGATTATATTTTGTGAGTCATGCACTTGTTCTTCTTTTTCCTTTCCATGCAAATAGAACCTTTATGCTTGAGAGAACAATGCACCGTCGAGAATCAATAGTTATAGGGGAATAGTATTGTGTGGAGGTGTAGAACTTATGGTCCTCCTAGACTGTAGGCAATAAAAAGTGAAGGGGCAGGGAATTTAATAAGATCAAGCAATTTGACTTTATTGTTAGTTTTCTAATGTTTGTTAGTATATTAAATTCACTAAAATCCATATTGTACGCAAGCTACGTATCTGTATGAATTAGCTTTTATATATCATTGATGTGTACTCAGGGTAAATTGCTCCAAGCTATAAAAATGTTTTTCACGTTCTTTTTTATTTCCTAAGGATAACCTGCGTTTCAATAATAAAGAAGATAAGACTTTTAGCTGAAATAATTTCCAGTCATAATAATATACAGTCAATGTTTGCGAACTCTCCAACTGTAAATAATGCTTGAGGGGATAACATACTACTGCAGGGAAAAAAGCAGTATTTTTTCTAAACAATAGAATTATATTAGAAACTTTAATCCTTAACTTGATTAAGGAATCATGATGAAAATAAATTGTAATAAAAGAAGATCTTGAAAGACAAATGGCTTGAAGCAGAGGAATACCTTGGGGTTTAGTATGTAGTAGTTTTTTTTAAGGAAAAGGAATTATTAATGAATTTGTTGTTATTATTATTATGGTTACCACCTGTACGGCTTGAATAATGTGTGGCATTGATTTTAACTTTTGTTTTAATTCAATATGGCCATTCACTAAACCTGATCATGCTTAGCCTATTAGGAAATATTTAAAATGCGTTGAGGAGCTTCTTCTTCTTCTTCTCCTAACTTTTGGCTTTCCCAATTATTCTTCAAGTCCTCTCGTTAGCAATTTCATTTAGTTAATATTCCAAGGTAACCACACCAAGTTGATTTGATTGGTTGTACGTTGTACGTATAAAGGTAAGTTGGAATATACGTAAAGGATTTTTTTCCCTAGACTCTCTTGAGGATACTAAATCTGTCAATAACTATAAATGTTGAACAAGTTAAGTAACTACGTGTAATGTTTTTAGTACCTTCTATCCTTGTTTTTACATGCTAGACAATAGGTTCCGGCATCTCTTAAAGCTACAAATAATATAATATAAAATGTTTTTTTATACTTGGACTCCCTCACGTTCCTCATATTCTCATACATATTACATTACATGATAAACTATCCATTACAATTTTTAATATTTGCTTCTGGTTAATTCCAACGTATAGTCATAACTACGTCTCTCAATTGCCCTGCCCAGGTTTACCTCAAGACACACACGTTCTAGACGTATCCCAGGGATTAGTGGGGAAAAAATCATTGCCATTTAAGTACATATATTTTATCCTCATATGCACATTTTATCCTTTAGCTATAAGTTATATAATCTATGCTATAACCAAGGTTATAGAATAAGAAGAAGGTTCAGCGGATTCAATACAGGGATCGGCGCGCCAATAAAGTGACGTCAGCCAAG
>JAQFXU010001020.1:0-35544 GCA_034693705.1 Spatulosminthurus flaviceps
TGGCGAGATAATCGGAAAAATCCAGATTCGGTGATATGTATTTCTTAATCAATTGGTGTAGGTCCGCCTTTATTTTACCAGCAGAGTTGAGTATTTTGTAGCAATCAGGTTTTGGTTTTCGGGCTTCTGCTAGCATTTCTTGCCAATCATACCCACCTTCGTCAGTAGGGACGATATCCGACCAATTAATTGGAATCGGTTTGAGACCTCCTAAATTTCTGGGCCAGTTCTCATGTGGCGGCTCCCCTCCTTCTGAGAAAACTTCATCGAATCGGATTGGTCTGGGTTTGTTCTTGAAATGTGAGATCCAATTATATTTACCCGCAGCTTGTTCCATCAAAATGACCCGAGCTATATCTACACCCCCGGGTTGGCCCAAGAGGCCTTTCCATTCCAAGTTCTCTGCAATGTGTTCCTTCAACAAGTTTTCTAAATCCTGACGTGTGTCTTCAAATTGTCTGAGTAGCTTTTTGTAATCCTGATCTGGTTTTTTAGCTTCTTTGAGAAACACATCTATATCGATTAAAGGATTAACGACCTTTTTTAAGTCATCCCGTAATGGATTAGATGGAGTCGTTGGAATAGGTCGAGTAGTTGTCACAGGTGGAATAGTTGGCGTGGGTTTTTGTGTAGTTGGCGGAGGTTCTATTGTTGTTGGTGGAGTTGTTGGCGCAGAATTAGGACCAAGAGTTGATTCGTTATTAATTGCAGGTAGTTCTAAAGGCTTGAGGTGTAAATATTCGGGCCACCCAGAATGAGGCTTCTTCCCTGGTGCGAAGTATTGATTGAATGGGAATTTAAGTGCGTCCTTGAAAGAGGGTATCCAATTAATTTTATTTGCGCCTGTTTCCATCAAAATGGTCCAACCTATATCTTCGCCCCCGGATTGACTCAAGAGTTTGCTCCAATCCAGCTTCTCAGAAATGTTTTCCCTCAATAATTTTTCTAAACTCAAACCCGAGCCCCGAAGAAGGTTGAGCAGGGTTTTGTAGTCAGGGAAGGGTTTTTTAACTTCATTTAAAAACCAGTCCCAAGTAACTGCAGATCTAATGCGATCTCTTATGGGGTTCAAAAATGGAAGGTACGGAGGAAGTAGTGGAGAACTACAAATTTCCTGGCCTTCCGAGAGGAACTATCAAAACAGCAAACGTTATTGAAGTATTTTCATAGAAACGTGATGAGCATGTAAATATCGTTATTACTTACATTTTTAGGTGCTATGCAGTCAGCAAATACTGTGTATCCATCATAAGTCAATGCACCTTTTTCGTAAGCTAGAAAGTAATAAATTTTTCTCGTTATTCAATTTAATTCTATATATTGTGGCACAGGATAAAGTTTGGGAGTATTCAAACAAAATCCCATTGAAAATCAATATTGTTGTAGTGGGAAATTGAGATTGGGGGTTTAATTATAAAATTGCATGACTAAGTTTTGGCTGCAATTGCCGAACTTGAAGCTGGTAACAATGATATACATACAGTATATTTCCTATAAATTGGCATCCAAGGGATGCCAGAAATTCTACCACTAGAGAGAGATGCGACTATAGCGTTCCATGCATTTTCCCTATTAAGATGATAAAAAATTAAGATGAATTTCGGTTATTTACACCGAATTTTGAATTCATAAAATGTTATAGTTTTCCTTTTCTGACTGAAAATAGTTTAATTTTGACCAAAAAAGGGACAAATTGTTCCTAAAAAGCTGAAATTTCTCTAAAATTATGCCACTATAGAGAGATTTTTCAAAAAACTGTGCCACTATAGCGTAAACTTAAATATGGGAAATTTTTGGGGAGGATTTTAGTCTGCCACTGTAGAGGAAATGCCATCTTAGGGGAAGCCACTATACAGGGAATCTACTGTAATAAAATTTGCGGTTGTACTCAACAACTTTAAGTTTTTTAAGTAAAAATTTCCAGCGCATCAGTTGTCCAAAACCTTCGTAGAATATCATATAAAACATTTTTACACACACACACAAGGTTTTCAAATTTTGTAATCGTAGTACTTGTAATAGAAGGAAAGAATTTTGATTTTTAAAACATGGAATTTAGGTCAGAAGGTCATGTTTAAAGAGGGGTTGGATCATGGATTAAACACGTTCATCTGTATGGCAACCAATTGTGGAATGGTTTGAGGAATAACGTACTATTTTATTAAATGTACGATAACTTCAAACTGAAGACGTTTGAACACATGTAATTCAACCAAACGTTGAAATAGAGTCAAAGGCTTTCAGCTTTGTAATCATTAATTTAAGCAGTCACAATATTTTGAAAAGTTTGTTCCATTGAAAAACGCATAAAGTACGAGATGACCCAGTTATCGCGTGTTCAGTAAAGTAGTGAGAACCTTTGCTGGAACCAGCGGCTTTTACGAACGTTGCCACAATGAACTCAAGCTTTTAAACTTAAGGTGCCATGGAACAAAATGTTCTGTCATTTACTACATGTTTAAGAATTCATTTTATACACAAAATGCCTTCATTGTTAAAGATTTCCACGAGTTTGGCGTTTTTCTTTTGACCAAAATCTAAAATTTCGTTTAATTATGTCCGCAGTGATAAAATTAGAAATTTTGAGTGCCTTTGACAAATTTCTATGTTTACCGATTAAATAAATTTTCTCTCCAAGAGTGAAGAGTATGTTGAATGCATTTTAAATTTGAAGTTAATTTTTTCAGAAATGATAAATTTTTGATGGATTTGTAGGGAACCTTACTGTTTATAATAACGTCAACACATTCCAAGTATTTTTGCCGAATTTTTGGAGACCGACTTAAAAGCTCCGGGTCAAACAAAACATCCATAAAATCCACGAGTTGCCCTCTTACGGGTACGTTATTACGGGTGAACTAAAATAAAAATAAAATTGAGGACATGTAAACCCTATGTTAACAACTAATTTGAAAAATTTTATGTATGTATCTGAGCTGCGTCCCAGTCTTATGACGACTTTCCTATAGTTACGTATTTACTGTTTGGATAATGCAAGTGAGACAGCACAATATATTCACAAAGTGAATGTGCTGTCTACTAATTTGCTTACCCAGTACAAAATATTCCATTCTCTCTCTATGGTCGAGCGACAAGGTAATGCCTATCAGTTGCTGTGCTCTTTGCAGCATTCCCACTGCATATATGCCCTTGACGACAAGGCTACGCAGACGCTACCTACAATTCCACAGGATGTTATAAGAGATGAGTGTGGAGAAGGAACAAACTCTCTCAAGCTCTGCAAAACCTAACACAAAATTAAAATTAACTCGATAAGGGGAACAATCACCATTTAGGCCAATGCCTGTAAGATTGTGCTCGAGCTCACTGGAAAGACTATCCTCGACCAGGTGATAAGGAAGGTATTTGCATACCCATGCCAACCTTATCAGTGCAAACTTGGTCTTCTACTTGGTCTATACACTTCTGAAGAGCCTCTTTCGAGTTTTCCTGCAGCTCGTCTAACCTTCAACCGTCCGCAATAGCAGATATGGGAAGGACATGAGTGTGTATTTTTCGCAGGGGAAGGGCTAACAAATTGATCAATACAACACGGATTTGCTAACGACCCGGCAACCAGGCAAAGGAATTAAATTAAAGCACCCAATAAAGGACTCGTAGCGTTTGCCGTAATGGGAGATAAGAGAGCCGCCACGAACTTCACTAAGCGTGGCCTACCCCAGAACATGCTCCCACCCAGAGCTGCTTTCACGTAGCAAAAACTCAGGATCCGCACCTGAAATTTCAGGTAAAATATTTCGTCGACCCGAACTTGGCATGTCGGATCCGAGGCAATAATTGGGTATTACTCGTTTACCCGAACCCGAACCTGACAAAATAACTGACGTGCTAGCCCTACCCAACCCGAACCTGAACCCGAACATGACTTTCAGGTATTATGTGAATATAATAAAAAGAGGTCAAGAATAACACGTTAACATTTTCGTAATCATTCTTTGGTTTTAAAATAATTTTATAAGACAATATAAGTTTAAAACGGAGTGGTTGCCACAATATCTCAGCACAGGAACAACCGATTGTGTTCAAATTTTAAACTTAAGCTTTTAGACAATTTAAATAGGTGTCCCTATCGTTAGTTTTCCCGAAATCTGATTTTCGGTATTCCGGGTTTTTTCGGTTTTTCGGGTAAATGACTTTTTGAAAAAAGGGTCCTTTCTATAATCATCCAAAAACCCCGCACACCAAATTTTATTGGATTTGGACCGTTAGTGGCGAAGTTATAGGTGTAGCACTGGAATTCGGTTTCCTGCCCATAACTTCGCCAATATCAGGTATTTAAATTCCTTCAACCCGAACCCGACGGGGATTTTTTACGTAGTACCTGACACCTGAGAGCAGCTCTGCTCCCACCCAGCTTGCAAAATTAACCCTATCCCAACAGGATCCCCCCGCGTATGTGGTCTCCTTTTCGCAAACCCCCACCCTGCAACTTCCAATTCCTACATGCAACGACATCCTTCTCCTTCGACAGCTGAGAGAGAACTTTTGTGAAGTGTTTTGTTGTGTGAACAATATCTTTTTGAATTTCCTTACCATTTCAAAATTTGGAAGGAAATGTACGGCCTACATATGTAAAAAACATTTCATCAGGTTAAAAAACACTCAATAATCATTAGTAAATAATTATGATTTTGAAAAAACTTACATGAGTTTTGCCAATAAAGTACTCATTTTTCATAAAATTCGTTGCACTATCGATGTCCAATTTCTTCCCAACGCACTTCACAGAATTTTGCTTTAATTTGGGAACCACTTTGACGCCTTTTCCCCACTTATCAAGTCTCCTTCTGACCCCATGTTTTAATTTTTTGCAGAAAGTTTCCCCCACAGCTTTAACCTTAATATGCACATTGTTTATTCACATGGATTTTGTTTTTCGAAATGGTTTTCAAAAATGGTACAGTGGAATTTTTTAAACTCACATTTTTTGGATCAATGCATTCCCAAAATTTGGTATCACGCGGCTCACCATCTTTCTTTCCCGCATCTGCTCCACACAAAAAATGATCCGACTTTAAAAAGTCCTACTTTTCATTAATATACATATATGCCTGGCGGCAGTTTTTTGAGCATCAAAAAATAATAAAACATTGATAGGAATTATCACAAACCCGTGAAGGAGTAGCTGTAAAGGATTACACATCTTTCAAAACTCGATCGAATTTCTGGGACTTCCTTCAAAAGCTCCGGCTCGTAGATAACTTCAACAAATTCAGACATTTGTTTCGGACGTAATGAGTACACGTCGGTCTGCGAAAATTTTCAAAATCACTATTAATATAATTATGTATGTCAATCTACGAAACGATTTAATAAATCAATTAATCAATACCAATAACAAATTTGGAAACTTTATTATAATAAAATACCCCGTGAACCATATATAAGCTTACCAAATTAAGCCTCATCAAGTTATAAATTGGGTCCTAAAAGGAACGAGAAAAAATGAATTCTATTAAAATATGAGTAGATATATTCTTATGAACTTCATTCGTCATCTAATACGTATGGTAAAATAATGTAATTACGTTTACATGAATTACATTTGAATAATATCGGATGACTATTCACCACAAAAAAAATTGGAAAAAGAAAATTCAAGCCTATCCAATGGGAGCCGGCTGATTGAAACAAAAGCTTTTTCACGCAATTTAACCCAAATTTATTTGAACAAAAAAAATGAACTTAAACCACTTGAACCAAAAAATTTTCGAGCCAAAATCAATTAAACCAAAATCATTTGAACCAAAAATTATTTAAACCAAAAACCATATAAACCAAAATATATTAAAACCAAATCCGCTTGAACCAAAAATAATTTCAACCCAACAAATGATTATTGACTAAAAGTTTTTCTCTTTTTGTAGTTCCATCGAAATAATTATGCATCAAAAAAATTATTAACACTGGTAACTGTTTCTGGCTATTATGTATGAATAGATGTGGTAATTAGTTTGTTTATCCTAACCGGGAATTTTGTAATCCTAACCGGAAGTCGTTTGAAAGGCAACATGGCTGCTGTAGAAGTTTCTATCTTTTTTAGATGGGATAAAAATCGCATGTCTGTTGGCCAATGTTTTGTTCGAAAAATTATTTCAAATTAATATGGATGAAAAATATTTTGGTTCAAATTGTTTTGGGTGAAACATTTTGGTTCAAACCATTGGGTGAAAAGGGCTTTGGTCCAATCAGCCTAGACCCCTATCTAGTTTATAAAACCTCTACGTAAATGACAAATTACTAAAGGAATTAATAGGTCAGGGATATATGTATTTTAAATTTTGTTGAAACTAGTGAGTCCGTCCACGAGGAATATGTAAGCCCAAAACATCATATTTTTTTAAATTAGTCATTTTTAGCAAAGGTAACGTGTGCTGGATGTCATAAGCAACGGCGTTGGAATTTTTCCAATAGGTTAAGCTGTTACGGAATTATGGGCAAAAACGCCATTTTTTCTATTTGAGGCTGTATCTCCGGAATTAACGGGACGATTTGACTCATTTTTGGTTTAAAGTGTTCAGAAATAAGTTTTTCAGTGCAGCTTTTCCCCATTTTTCGAAATTTGGAAAATTGGCTGAAATATAGGGGCAGAATAGAAGTTAGTTGCAAATTCAGGCTATACCGCATTTTAATAGGCAGAATAATTCCCAACTTATTTCTACGCTGTCCCCTATATTTCAGCCAATTTTCCAAATTTCGAAAAATGGGGAAAAGCTGCACTGAAAAACTTATTTCTGAACACTTTAAACCAAAAATGAGTCAAATCGTCCCGTTAATTCCGGAGATACAGCCTCAAATAGAAAAAATGGCGTTTTTGCCCATAATTCCGTAACAGCTTATCCTATTGGAAAAATACCAACGCCGTTGCTTATGACATCCAGCTCACGTTACCTTTGCTAAAAATGAATTATTTTAAAAAATATGATGTTTTGGCCTTACATATTCCTCGTGGACTTACTCACTACATATTGGCAATGGATAAACTTGTGGAAAATGTGGATGATATTTCAGTATGTCATATCTATCTCTGCCATATCCAATGGACTTAAGATTTTTTGTAAAAATCTTTTACATATTAGATATTTTATTATCTCTTGGTTCCCACTTCCTTTGAAGGGATGACTTGAGATACTTGAGAATGTGCTAATTTTTCAAGTATGTGTAAATTCATAAATTATTTATTAGTTGGCGGCTCTCATGGAGGATGATAATATGGAGGATTATGAGGCTTAAACTATCCCCATATTCTTATACATTATTTTAGTACTCACTTAAATATTCTCTTGTGTCCGAGTACTAATTTACCTGGATATTGAATTAAAAACGTTTAAAGTTATTTCGTAAAATTACATTATTTCTCTTCAGATGAAACCGACCATCATTGGTTTCAAGGTTTTGTCATATCGAGGAAAATGTTTTATTGTATCGACCATTAATATTCTTTCGCATCGCCCAAAATTTGTTTCCCATCATGAACTAATGATTTTCTCACATTCACGAATATTTCCGCCATCTACAGTAACGCGTGATTCGTGATTTCAATGTCTACATTATCTCACATCTCACCTTACTCTCCCATATTCAGAGGATCAGAGGCTTGAAAAATAGGAATTTATACGAACTTTCTAGTAATAGCTATCCCTTTAAACTATATAACGTATCCATTGCAATGTATTGAAAAACATATGGAAACTTTACACCCCACGGAAACTATTTCCAAAGGATTTAAACTTCCAAGGGAATAAGGAAGCCTTGCCCAAGTAAAATCCCAATTCTCAATGGAATTTCCAAGGTGCAAATACACGTTGCAATTGACACATGCAATTTCGTCTGAGTAAAACTTGGTAGGAATTGAGCGTCTAAGAAGAATTTGTCCCGTGACAAAAACCTGCATGGGGTAAAGTTTCTCTTTATTGGAGAGAGAGAGAGAGAGAGTTGAATGATTGGAGTTAAAGGCTTTCTTAAATGATGGCACTACCATAGCTCTCTCACAATTTCTCCTATACTTCCCAGTATAGTCAGCATACTCAGTATTACAGACACAAGGAAAAGTCAAGTAAAATAAAAAGTTTATCCAAAGCAATTGACAGTGAAAGAATGAAAAAGCTGATATTGCGTGCATCATTCTCACCTTTTACTTTTTAAGACCATATAGGCATGAAGATGGGCCGGAGTAGAAACGTGTCTTTCTCCCGTTCAGCTTGATATTTTACTAGTCTGTTGAGAGGTTCTTGGTTAACGGTCTTCTCCTAGTTCTTGGAACATGCACACTTTTTCACGGGCTAATAACGTAAGTTCATGGCATAAGAAAAGCTCCACTCGCGTGATGTCAATAATAATATGAAGAGCACCCGTAAATACATATTTCAGCTTTATGCTTTCCCACTTCTTTTCCCAACCGTTCCCTTCGTCCTACGTTTTTTTATTGGTTTCCCTTCCTACAAAACTCCTCGAATGTCTTGTCGATGAAACGAATACCTTGCTCTCTGGAGAATAAAGAGCGAGAAGACAAGTAGTTTTTGTAGCTGTCAAACGCTACAAGTTACAATTAATAATTCATACCTATAAGTGGAACACAAGGAGTTGACCAAAAGGCAAGTCACGCTTTCTCTCTCTCTCTCTCTCTCTCTCTCTCTCTATCTCCACCAAAAAAAGATAATATAATTCTTCCTCTCCTTAATGTCACAGGTAATGGATGAGCAAAAATCCACCCTTTACCTCTCCCAATGACAATTATTATGTAGATAATATACAATAGAGCGGGAGAGAGGTAACAGGTAGGAAAAATACAAGAAAGATCCTCACTCTCCCTCGAGACAGACACAATAAGTCAAAAAAATCACTATCCTCATAGAAGACACAATTGTCAATAATTTTATTTTTACACAATTGAGAATAACCCAATTCACTGAGGATGGTAGAGCCAGTCTCTATTGTCACCCATGATATTTCCACTGGATTTCTTTGGCCAAGTAAATCTCCAAGAAAACAAATCTCACAAACTTTTCACCCCCCTTTCCAATCCTCTCTCTCTCTTTTTCTTTCTCTCACACACACATATACACAATACAATGACAGCCAGATGTCAGAGATTAATAGAAATCAAGAACATCGTCAAAATTGTTCTTCCCTCAAAATAGTATCTTGCCAAAATTGCCTGTATTTTTTGTTTTCAGTAAAACCTTACCAAAATCCACACTTTCTTCTAAACCATATGTTTTTACTCATATCAGAAAAAACTAAACATTGTCTGGAAAAAGGTGGTAAAGGAAATGTCTGCGTGTATAGTGGAGAGTGTTGAATTTTTTAACGGGGAAAGAGGAGACTATGTCAAGACGTAAAGTTGCTTCTCTTGTCAGGTTAGGAACGTAGAGATTACGGTGTGTAATCTGTCACTCACTCACTCTCAGGCTGGACTGTTCAAGACTGAGAGAGGAAGAGCATGGTTCCTATCCAATGATTTATTATGGTTAAAAACTCTATTGAACTGCACAGATGGCACGAACAATCTGTCTTGGTCTCATAATTTTTTCTCATTCCCTGAAAAGAGACAGAGTAAGAGAGAGAGAGAGAGAGAAAACTTTTCTAAGGGAGCCAAAGTTGCCAAATATTTTATATAGTGTGTGTATTTCACTAAGGAGCCTCCCCTTTCTCAAAGGCCAATGAATATGTACAATTTTTCGATCAATGGCCTGGACTCCTACGACTTGGCTTTTTTTTAACGGAGGAAATTGTGGCGGGTAAAAGTAGTAACCTGTTGGGTTTCCTTCCACTTGAAACTCTCTCTCTCTCTCTTTCTCTCTCTTCTTCGTCTCCCTCTCTCCTACTACAGTAATCCCTACTCTCTTGAATATTTATTCGGGGGAAGTTGAATCAATTATAAATGGATATCTATAAAATTCCTTCCTATAAATATTGCACTTCACAGATTGTTTTTTTTTCAGTTTCACTCACTCCTGACCGTAACTTGAAGGTAGGGGGAAAAGTTTTTTTATTTTTTTATTTGGGAGATGAGTGGAGAGAATAAAGTTAAGAAATATTGACTTGAGGTAACTTGAGTTTAATTGAATGGGAGATTGAAGGATGTTATTCCTTCTATTTCAAGCTCCTTCAAGGTATATCGTATATTTGAGTTGGGATATCTTATATTTGTATTGGGGTAACTAACTCCCCAGTTTGTTTACAAACATGAATTGATTTTTCCCCCTTTGTTTAAGTAAGTGTGGTTTGCGTGTGTGTACGTAAGAATGGTTTTCTATAGGGGAAAGTGGGAGAAAGTAGTAGTGAGAGAGAGAGAGAGACAGAGGGTGAGGTTTATGTAGGGTAAGTTAATGATAAAATGTGATATATGGTAGAAAAATAAGGATGAAGAAGAAGAAGTGTTTGGACCTGAGATAAAGTTTCCAAGACGTTATACTATACTTGTGTTATGGCAAGGTTCGTTCCTGATGCACTGAATCTCTTGTTGAGAATTCACAGGCTCTTGTAATGACACGGAACACACAATGTTGCACGCGGAATCTGCTCGCGGAATTGAAAGTTGCGTCGGCGCTACCAGTTTACTCTCAGTACTTGTAGTGACTCTTGTTGAAACAGTAGTGGTGAGAAAGCTGGAAGCTCTTGAAATTAAATAAAAATATATATGTACATATATAACTGCATAGAATAAATTGGATACTGTGTATTTAATATAAGGGAAGAAGAAAATAATGTCAACGGACTTTTTCATAACCCAACAATGGACAAGAGGCGACGTATAAGGAGTATCTAGCTTCGCAGCATCACCCATGGCAGACCTCTCACTTCTCTTATAGTAATCCCTCGAACTCCCGCAACTGACTGCTGGGTAATTAATAATTATGCACTGGTTCAAACTCTTTTGGCACAAATTACAAAGGAGCAGAGATATGTATGCATGTAATGTAAGCATTTTACATAATGTATATGTATTTTATTGAGAGATCTTCCCTTTTCGCGAATTCTTCATGGTGAGTTGGTTCGAAGAAGATCGAGGAAGAGAGAGAGACAGAGAGAAATGTCAAGAAATCATTAATTAATTATTATGAGATCTGAAACTTACTTACTATGCTTTACAATTTTATGTGTAGAGGGATTTTCCTTGAGCATTTTTTTCTACATGGTTTTTTATACATATAGTGTCTTCATACGTATTTAATTATTAATGTTTACTTTGTCTGCACTGAGTACTATTTATGTAAGTTTTTTTCACTCTGTCTCCAACTTCGTGTGAATTAACTTTCTCATTCTTGGCTGACTGTCAAAATGTGGAGTTTTTTCTCTTGATTAGAGAGCTCCTCTTTATTAGATTTAGTCTGAGTGCAGGGGTTATGATTCCGAAATTAATGTATAGAGATATGTACACTGATGACTTTATAAGGGAAAAGTTATGTCGGAGTAAGTATGTAGTCTGCTTTTGTAGGGAGACTTATTATTGAGGTGATTGCCCGTTCAATTCAATTCAATTCAATACGACAGTTAACTTGATATTTTTGGAGTATAAATAGACTGGTCTCCCTTCGTAGTATTGCAGGAAAGTGCAAATATCACTACGTTAAGGGAGTGTTTTCAAATTTTGGGAACTTTTTAGCTTTTCTCAGTCCCATTTGACTGGTAGAGGAGTTTATTTCCCTGACGCTGTAGTGCCAAGGGAGAACTGAATTTTAAGATAAAAGGAACAAGAGGAAATTAAGAATTCGTCATTGGAATTTTTTGTTTAACTTTATGAAATTTTCTGATAAAAATGGTGTAAGAAAGGGTTAAACCAAGTGAAGAGGAATAAAATGAAAAGTGGGATCGATATAGGTTTTTAATGTACCATATCGTCAGCTAAAGTGCAAAAGGGGCTATAATTTTCGTAACGTTATTGGTCAAACAAAATGATAGCCCCTTTTGCACTTTAGCCGACGATATATTGTAATTTATTCTGAAGAGTCCAATTTTCTTCTGGTCAATATGGTCAAAAATTAAATTTTGTAATGCAGTAATGTCAATGTGAACGACTTCTTGTAACCGTGAAGAGTTTGTTGAAGACTTTCTATAGCCAGATTTTCTCAAAGGAGACAAAATCTCAATAAATCTTGAGACTCACATTTCCATAATAATTGATATGTGTCATCAAAACAAGGATTCATGGGTTATTCGATTCCATTCCCATACTATATGTACTACTATAGCTGCATGAATTTAAAATTTCTATCCCCAAAATAAAAGGACTTTGTTCTTGTCCAAGCCTGCGTCCATCCACATACAAGGACCCAAAGAGTTTTGGACATAGTCGTTTACTGTTTTTCTTGTAACTTTAAATTGCACAGTATTTCAAATGGTACAATATTGAAAAAATGCATGTTAATATTCTGTGAGAATATTCTGAATTGGGTTTATGTATTATTTAATTTGAATAGCGAAATTCGTAAAGTAGTGCTCTTACTCTCTTTATCCGATGGGCTCAAATAAATATCCAAAATGTATACCCATTCCATTTTGAAGAGGAATTTCCAACAATATTTCCCTGGAAAGTTATGTCAAAATTGCTGGAATCAGGGTCCTGGAATAACCTCCAGATTCGGGGGCTACAACTGTTAGAAGCATGCCAGCGACAGATTTTGCCATCCCCGTAAATCGTACTTTAAAAAATTAATCCGAAAGGAGAAAATACTAAAAATAAGAAAAATTCATATTTTTGCGGTATTTTTTTCCTAACACAAATTCCATTTTTAATCCCTAATATAATGCTTTTTGCAGGGAAAAATTAAAAACAAGTACCCTCCCCCCTTGACTTTTTTCCAGAGGGTGATATTGAAAGAATTAAAATTGAAAGTACTTAAGTTATTAATTCCCATTGGCAACAACGGAGTGTGGGGTTAATCCCACATGCTCTATTCATAATTACCAGACACTAGTTATGCATTAATTACTAACGATTGTGCATGTATGTATATTATTTGCAACGGGTTTTTCTTCATAAGGTACATATTGTTATCAAATCATGCGCATTTGTTTGAATTAACAAACAAATTACATTTTCTGCCAAAATCGCCAAAGTTTTACACACAAATGCGTGGTCACAACTTTATTTGTTTAGTTTTTGCATAACTACGAACGACAAAATCCATAAGGATTTTTTATATGTAAGAATTCTTTGTGAATCTCCCCATCGGGATACCCAAGCATTTATGCAAGCTACAAGACTTTCTAAATCGGGATTACACACCACTCTGGTACCTTTTATTTAGAAGTTATCATTACATGGAGACTACGTAGTTTATTAGTTGTTCTGTTGTTCAAATTCTCTTTCTATTCTATTATATCTATCTTCAAATTCTTCTAAAGCCTATGAGTCCACCAAAATCTCAATAAAATTGGTAATCATTTTTTGTTGTTTTTCCTCGCAGAATTTTATCCCCAAAGGAGGGCCATGGTCTCTTTTAATAAAAGTTTCGATGATGAATCAGAAGTGCGACCCATGTGAATGGAACTTCCTCGATGAAAACCAATTATGTAGTTGGTAGATTTTCAATAACAATCTATGTACTTGCAACCAAAATTTCCATCGATGATATAAAAAGGTGGACGGATGTAACCAAAATGTTGTCCAAAGTAACAATAGGCTCCCCACATAAAATAAATATTTCGAAAGAGTCACTACATATATTTTAACTTTGCAAAATAAATTTCAATAAATGCAGTATAGTAACCATTTTTCCAGAATCAAATTCAATTTTTATTCATTCCAAAAAATAAATGCTTCCAATATTTTGGCAAAGTTTTAGTTTTCATCCTTCCAAAAACAACGTCATCGTGAAATATGCATTATACATCAAACATTTTTCAGCCGAGGAAAATATAATTTCTATGCTTTCAAAAAAAATTTCAAATGCATCAAACATTTCGGGAGAGGCAAATTCAATTTATATCCTTTTAAAAATCCTCAAATGCATCAAATATTTGGGCAAAGCGAGGCAAATTCAATATTATTCATCCTCTCAAAAAAACTAAAAATGCATCAAACATTTTGCCAGAGGCTTTCAATTTTATACATTTAAAAAAAATGGGAGAAATGCAGCAAAAAATTACCCTTTCCCAAGTTTTTTCATCTAAATGCATGAATACATAACATTTTAATATCATATATGCTAAATACCAATTCCAAAGTTTCTGCTTTGAGAATTTAAATACCATTTACTGACTCATGTCAGTTATGCTTCTATACTGCATTATTCATCATTTTTAGATATTTAACCACCTCTACCGCACACTCATTCTAAAAGTACCTACTTACACTACACACACACTGTTTAAATACATAGTAAATACTTACAACCCTTTCCATTTTAACAAAAGCAATTTCCTCTGCTTTCTACTCCAGCAATTGAAATAACTTTGTACATTAGAGTGCCACCTAGGAGGAAATAGAAAATACTCTTCCATCCCCAGCGGATGCTTAAAAAATTGTTGAAATTCGCCTCTCTCTAGGTCTAGGCTATGGGTTGTCAATGAACGAAGTATGTAGTATAAGCCTACCCATAAAAAATCTCATAGAGGCTGATACTGTGGGAGAGCAGAGTTAAACTGCATGTAGTTGAATGTGAACGTGAAGGAACAGCTCAGACAGAGTGCAGGTATATACAGTGTGAGTACTCGCAGTGTCTATAGTCAGTTCTCAATGTGAAACTATTGGTGTAGGATTTGTCAACCTCACTCACTCAGTTGTTAAAAAAATAAAGATTTTTAAACTTTTGAGTGAAAGAAACGTTAAAACTATTGAAAGTTGGAAGATCCATTACCCGTAATAATAAGAATTATTACTCCTGAACAAGTGCTAGTGAATATTGGTTTTTAAAAAGGTTTTAAAAACCAAGAGGAAGGCTCTGAGATCTGAGTGTGTGTGTTTAATAGTTTGAACCATGCAAAAGACTGGGATAAATAAACAAAAGCTGTTATTCCACCAAGAAACTCAATTAAAGAGTTGAGTGGTGTTAAGTTAGTTGACGTTTATAGGAAGTTGTGTTCATTACATTGAATTTATTATGACTGGATGACAAGTTAAATACATGAGGCCCTTCCTCATCCATTGATGAATCTGCAAGAGTTTTACAAATGGTCGTGTGTGTTACCACCCTAGAAGAAATCCTCATTGTGGATTAAATCAAGATATAAATTTGTGTTTGCAAAGTCAGGGATTTTCAAGTATACGCTGGTAAGTTGAAGTTTTCCTCGTTCCTCTACCAAATGTCAATGTATTGAATTCATAAAGGAAGTTTTCTTTGGGAGTGGATATTTTTTGACATTCTCAAATTGCAAGGAGTGCTCAAGTTTGTGTAAACGTTTTTTCTGAAGGGGAAAAAATTGGATCGTGTTTTTATTGTATGGAGTTTTGATTTTTTAAAAATATATGTGTATGCTGTCGCCAAATAATCTATTTGCAAGTTTTAGAGCTTAAAAATATAAATAACGGGACTTGGGAGGATGACAACTGAAATCGTGACGTTGTTGATAATTTGTTATCACTCCTAGCTCTCTTGTCTTCTTGTTTGGCTACAAAGGTTTTTTTTTTAAAATGTTGTGGTTATTGTAGGGATTACAAGCGTCAATCAGCATCAGTTTGTCAGTTGTCATTGATATCGACTCTTGTCTGGTGAAGCAAGGAATTTAAGCAAGTTTTGTGGTTTTTTCTCGTCTTTCGTTCAGAATAATTGTCAAAAGTGAAGTAATAATGTGACTGGGGGATTTGATATGAGGAGTGTCGCAGATATAGTCAGATTCTAACTCTGCCTTCAAGTTTTATTTTCTTGTCTTTGTGTATGTATATATATGTAAGCCATTCATTATAAATTGTAATGAAGTGTTCGTGTTACGATTCATGCAATATTTTTCCATTGTAATTTGTATTTGTGAGAAGGTATTAATTTCCTTGTCCTGTAAGGCTTCTATATACGTAATTCTCTGGAGGATTATGTTATAATAATTGTTGTTTTCACAGAGAAGATATAGCTTTTCTACTTATAGGGCTTGGCTTATGAGGATCTGAAGGAGATTAGTAACCGTGTAGAGTTTATTGGCGCGTTCCTTTGATGCAAGAAATGATGCTATTGGAGATAAGAATTGCTTGATTTTAGAATAATTACGTTGTGAGTTATATGTACATTATAACATTCGTCCTTATTATTTAGTCCGAAATCAGGGCTCAGTATACTGTTTAATGTAAATTGAGAGAGAAACTGAAGCAAAAGTTGGAGGTTCCTGTATAACTGAAAAGTATAACCGAAAATAGTTTATACTTAATTTAGGTCGTATAGAATTCAAATAAAATGAGGATTTAGAAACGTGGATATTTCAAGGAAAGAACGTGGAAAGAGACAAAAGAGAAGGATACAAAAATAGATATTGGTGGAAAGACTGAAAGTTTCGGTGATCTCATTAACACTCAGTGTCCTTTTTTTAGGAGAGCTGAAGGAAATGTAGCTCAGCCTACTACTGCATGAATAGTTAGTGGTATAGGTGAAAGAATTAGTTTGAATCTGCATGGCATATTTCCTTTATATGTGAAACATTCCGTAAAACCGGAAGAGGGGCTTTCCTTTGTATCCGGTGTAGACCCAGGCCGAGGCAACGAGGGCGTATGGCTAAAGGTTCTTAATTATAGGCACATCCCTACTTGGGCACGTCGTTGAGTCCGGAGTCTCCAATATTTAAATGTATATAAGTAAACGTGTTCCGCGACGATGTATGTGTACTCATTTGAAGTAATTAGAACCTTGGAATTATAAAGAGTAAGTCACTGAATGGATTTATTTGGTGTAGGAAGGAACAATAAAATTGAATAGTGCTTGAGCTAACATGGCTGAAATTGTTCCTTTGTCAAATTTTTCTTGCAAGGAAAAGCAATAATTTTTTAAAAATTATACCTACAGTACTGTTGCTCAAATTTTGGTTCGCCAGAAGTTACTTTGGCGAAACTAATAAAATTCCCAACGACCGGTCTAATTAGCATCCTTATAGTATTGTAGTTGTGTTACATGAATGTTCAGTACATGTGTATGTATGTATGTGCTTGTAATTTATGGAAGCATGAAAACCCCACAACCCACCGCACAGTATCGCTATAGGGAAAGTTAAGGACATGATTGCTATAAAAACAACTGCAAAAATTTACTTACTATAAGAACAGTAGAAGAAAGAATAGTGGAAGGGAGTTGTGTTAGCGGATCATAAAATACGTGTAGAATAAAATGAAAAAAAGACAAGTTCCTCGGTCGTCAGATGCTTCCGCGAGAAGGAAATTATAAGAGGTGTATTCGTTTTGCCACAATAATTTTATTATTGAATGAGAACTACATTAACTTATGTAGGTGTAGATCCTTCACTCCACAATATCCTTACAAAAGAAATGTACTGGTGTGCATGGTATTACTATAACGTATTGTCAAAAATTTCGAGGAATCTTACACCTCTCTTGAAGAATTTTCTTGCTTTTAAGAATATAAAACTCTTTGTTTGCCTTTGATTAAAAATTCAAGAAATATTCACACGTCTCAATGATCTTCAACCGACCAAGTACTAAATACAATACAATATACAAGGAAACATTTTAGCAACACATGGCACATATAGCTGGCAAGACGGAAACAAAACGTTTATAGTAAATTAGTAATATTTTTATTCCCTTATTTTTTCTACATTCAACTCAACTCGAATTGTGTAGTGGTTTCATTCAGTGATAATATTGTCCGTCTTTTGTGCTTTGCAAAAAAGCTTAAATAGAGGCAGAAAGAAAGCAAAACTTGTAACACTTTGTGTGTGACAATATCCATACAAATGCATATTATAAAAAAATAGATCTCAAGTAACTTCGGTTCGAGGGTTTTCCTGTAAATGGTGAGGATAACACTACAATTTTGTGTCAAGTTAAAAAAAGTGAAATAGAAAATAGCAAAAGCTTGTAGGAACCAGATGAGGGGTGAAGTAGATTGTCGGGCAAGATGCTATATATATATATATATATATGGTATGGATATGTACATCCAAGGAGCACAATAGTTGAGGAGTTGTTTTAAGTCGTGGGAAACAGTGCCGGGTTGCTCAACAACTCTCTTTGTTAAGTTTCCGTCTTTTGTAAGAACTTGAAAAGCAAATGTCATGGGGCTTTTCTCCCACATGTCTTTGAGATTGGAGTGTCACAGTTATGGAGATAATTGTGCAGTGACACAATAGATGAGCGAACTAGAGACTGGAATGCATTTTCTTGTTTGTTTGCTTAATTTAATTTTGACGCGGATCTTCGGGTATGCTAAAAAAATGCAGCCTAATAATGTAGTTCATGATTAACCAGCTTTAGAAACAACGAAGAAGAATTGCTGCATTTCCAACGATCGAATGTATGCATGTATTCTTAAAGGATTTTTTGTCTTCATTTGCTTTTATTTTGTATAGGAGCATTGAATGGAGCTTAAGGTATACATCTGTTTATAGTAAATAAAATATTCATCATGGGGATACGGGATACCACCTTGTAAGCTATGATTTCAACATTGAGTGTATATATAAAGTGTTGGAGTCGTGTAGAGCAATTTTTATTATTATTAAATATAATAGATAGAGAAAGTATACTTGCATTGATCCAGTTCTTAAAAGCATAGCATGTGCTTTAAAATTAAGACAAACCTTGCGGGCGGGGAGACCTTAATGTTTTTTTTCTTCATGAGCACGAAGTAATTATGGCAGGTTTTGTTTATTTGAATTAGATTTGTACATATATATATATGCGTTGGGCGAAATTTTCAAATCAGTTTTATGTATTTTTAATTCACGCTTTTGGAAATGAAATTACATTCATGCATGTAAGAATTTTATTTGAATCAAGTGTAAATAACAAGGTGTTTGCTCTCATTATTCCGGTTTCAACTAGTTCACAATTTCACTGTACACTGTAATGACAAGATGTATCAAGCAGTTACTGGATTCGGAATTTAAATTAGCTTTAGAGTTTTAATTTTATATATATGGAATGGTTAATATTTTTTGAAGCATTAAAACAGATTTCCAAATTATCAATAAATGCACTCCATTTCCATGAAGATTTCATTTTATAGTAAAGACATATAGAATGCACTCAACTGTTGTGAGGCAGCGAGGCTACATGTCTATATTTTCTATATAGGGTGCGCGACTCTATAGCAAAAACTCTTAATACGATTAAAACATCGACTGTTAACTTGTGTACAATGCAATTTTTTGCTTGTGATACAGTGATACGTGAAGATTCATTTAATTGGGGACGGAGGCTATAGGATTATAATTTAATTTTTTCTATCGTATCTCGTATCACTAGTCATTAGCGAATTGTGAACTGGATGTTATCATGATGATGCACCGTTTGTCAAATAAGGACAATGGTATTCGAAACAAAAGTTCGACTTTGTCTTATTGTGTATGTTATTCAGGTCCGGAGCCTGTTACAGGATGCAGCTGATATATGCATACAGTTGGGGATATAAATAAGTATTATTTATTTACGAGAGACTTCCTTTCTGGTCTCAACCCTGGTAATTGATAGGTAATTTGTAGCACGGTGGTTATTTGTATTGTAAATCTTTGTTGTAAGCATTCCATGGAATTTTTTGTCAAGCCCATGAAAGTTAACTCAGTCAGTAATGGTAGAGCTATAGTTTAATTACTTTTGAAAGAAGTTAAAACAATGTAGTGACTGCAATGAGTTTATATGCATCTTTGTGTGTGACAGCCTATAGTCTAGTACAGCTCAGCGGTATGGACGACTTCAGCACAAAGGGCAACAGTTCGTATTTTTATTCGAATTTGATACTAGAGAGAGAGGAAAATTGTGAGGCATGTGGCATTGTAATTACAGGGTAATTATTTTTAAGTTACCCGGTTGGCTTTAAGTTTTGTGTTGTTTTTTAGAAACACCCCATTGTCGCAAAAAGTATGCAGTTTTGGTACAACACAGGTAAAGGTGTAATGTTTATGAAGGGAATTGGAATTGCTATCTCCTCTAGTTTGCATATATATTTGATATAAAATGCAGTAATGGAAGAAGTGAAGGCACAGGGTCAAATTAAATGAAAATATTCTGAATTATTGCTAAGAGGAGATCATTATCATTATATGTATCCACAATTTTACTACTTTGAAGAAGTATTATATGAAGGTTGCAATTAGTGTACTTTCAATAAACTTGTGTGCATTTTTCTCGTAATCAATTTTATGATGAGCTTGCATTATCAACAATGTATTAAATATGTTGTGTAGTGTAATTAATACAAGCCCAACACACTGTCAGGTTTATGTTGGCCTTCATGTCTTTTTCTCATTCCTTGCCTTTCATGCGTTCTCGTATTTTTTGTACTGAGCACTGGGGTTTTCTTTGAAACGTTATGTTAATTTAATCTATGATCGTCTGAGACAAATGTATTCTACTGCCGAGAAGGATGCATTTCAAAACCCTATGAATGGCTTCCGTTGGTAATAATAGCGAGCTACGTATGTATTTGTGTTTGTAAGGCAATTGGACCGATTTGGAATGAAACGGATAGAATAGTTGGAAGAAACTAAATCAAAGAAGTCTTTATATTCAGTGTTATTTACCCTTTTGGTTTATCCAACTGTGAGTGAGTGCGGGTAGCTGGGGCTCATGGATGCATGAACGTTGTAGAGACACATAAGAGACTATTTTTGAGAAATGAGTCCCCAAGCATAGAACATTTACGGGTAGAAACGTTTATTATTGCATTGCGATCCTGGGGATGCTCAAATGTGACTTGCTCTGATCGGCATTACGTTAGTATCTATATACATGTATGTGTCAGTTGGACTGAAGGCAGACATAACTGCACTTGTGTTTAAGAGACATGACTCTGGAGACAGTCGTCCTGTTTCGAATAGCATAACTTATGGTTCAGTATGTAATTTCCACAGTCGATTATGTATTAAGTGCCGAATATAGTTCCCGTAGACTCTATAACATTCCCTGCCGCACTGGTTCTAATTTTAACGTCGTGAATGTACATTTCTCATTTATCATTCTAAGTTTTCATTAGGTTGAGTAGAACTGTGGGACTCAGTAGAATTGCCCTTGTTTTTGTCATGTGTGCATTTTATTTATATATTTATATACGTAGCTTATAACTTTTCCTTAAAGTCATGGTCGAGAAAGTTACGAGTGAAATTGGGATGACACAATGGCATTTCTCTTTGGACAGAGATTGAAATTCTTAGAAATCTTAACCTGATTACTACTAATCGAGGCTTAAGAAATCATTATTATTATTGCAACATTATAAATGTAAACTTGGATGTTTTTTTTTACATATCTGAAGCCTGTATTTTCTTAAGATATCTCCCCCTTCCCGACGTACTAGCATTTAATAATTCATTGAGAAGTTTGGAGTATGAATGCTACGTTTGGTATTTCGTGACTCAATTTGTTACGGCAAGGAAGGAAATTCCTTCGTTCAGAGTTCAGGTATTTGCTATCATCATGCTTGTGTGTGTTCTCGTTGGTAGAGACGCATTGATGGAAGAGGAAATCCTGAGACTGAATGTCGTCGTCGTATAGTACAGCTACATGTTACACAGACGTATAAGCATAGCTGTGTACTATAACTAACAATAAGTCGCCCAGTGTTGGTTGGTGGCAAGGGTGGGATATGTCATCAAGTAGTTTCTTGTTTCTACTCTACTTTAATATTTTTATGAAACGAGTGCAGGAAAAAATGTTGTTACGATAAGATTCATTATTTTTTACATGGAAGTATATGCATACACTTTCATGTAATATCTATATTTTCTATGTATATAGATATTGTAATCATGACACTGGCCTAGCAAACTGCTGTGAGGAAGGTATAATTCAGATAGTTCATGCATGCACGTAATAGTTGTTAAAAGTTGACTGTTTGGGACAGCTTATAGCTTATATGTATGCGGAACTTTGTGCGTGTACTTATTAGGTATTAAAATGATTGGGTGGGTTTACAGCTAATAAACCTAGCCCTTTATCTTATCCAAGCCTAATGGATATATTTCTTGTTACTTTCATGAGCTTCTTAAGGGTATGTATGAGTGGTGGAAATTGTAGGGTCATAGGGATCGGGTAATTATTGAGAATTACAAGGATATAAATACTGGCAGACATTTAATAATTGGATGCATGGAGGGAATGTAATCTGACAGTGTGTGCATACGTGTTGTCTAAATAAATAATTTTTAAGTGTGCTCAACGTATACTTTATCTGCTCGCCGACCGTATGCTCATTTAATTTACGATGCTATCAAAAGCCTGAATGATTTCTTTACGTTTTCTTTCTCTATATTATGTCTCTCTTGTTCCTCATAGTCAGTTTGACTCAGTCTTGAAATTGGTACTGGTGGTTTGCTGAATGATTTTTATGAGCATGATTAATTTCCATGGAATAATGTTATTTTAATGGTACAAGTAAATTTAGTCCTTTATAATGTAGTAAAAGGTCTTATTGGTTGATGTGTCTCACTCAATAACCTGTAGACAACTTTTTAAGTAGTAATCAAGCAAATCTTGGCTTTTAACGTACTGGTTTTGAGCGACAAGAGTATGTACATACTATAGAAATACTATATATACATATATGGTTTATTTAACCCCCTGAAATTCTTACACGCCCGAAATGAATCTGAAGGTTTATGCCATATGCATCACATTTCAATGTGTCAGTCTTGAAAAGACCACAGACAGACCTTTATGGACAGTTTTGTCATCGTCATATTTTCCCTCTGAAGCAGTTGAAAAAAACGCGTTCATTTGGTTATTAACTGTATGGAGTAAAAAGGAATGCCGCTATGGTCTTAGCATGATAGAATGATTTTTAAGTGGGTTTCAATGAGGGATATTTTTTTGCGAATGTTTGTAGGCTGCTGCTACTAAATACTATTCAGTTAAATCGTTGCCAATATGCTCGATGTGAAAGTTTCAAGTTCAGAGTCAAATGTCCTCCTCCTCCCTCAGAGAGCACACACGGCATTTGTAGTACAAAGAAATGGCAGACGTTAAAACCTATTATGTTTGAATGACGTACAACAACTTATTATGTGCATATCCATATCCACCAATGACTTGTTTTCTATATAGGAAATAGAATTGGCATATTTAGCAAGCATATATATATTGTATATATATAGTGGCTGGTGTAAGTTGTTTTTCTTTTTGAATTACTAAGGTGGTATTTTTACTTAATGTTATATGACTTGACATTTTAAAGTATCTACGTCCAAAAAAAAATATGGGGAAGTTGTTGCATGAAAAGAAAACTTAGGAAAAACTTACTTGCAACAGTGGTAGTAATTTGAAATTAATTCTTTACATGGAGAAATTGAATTGGTTGGTGTAAAATACTATGGCTTTTAGAAATTTACCAAAGTATGATGATAATATTGAGAATGGATAATGGATATATTCAACTCTCAGCGAAATGTACCAACCCGGTATGCTGTCTTCAATGAATTTGCTATTTTTTATCTTGTATGCCCCACTCTGCTTGTGTAGGTACATATTTATATGCGTGTGTATGTGTAGGTATGGTATGTTAATGAAGAAATCCTTGCATGGTTTAAATGCATCTGCTGTACGTACAGAAGATGCAGGCAATTACGTGTATATATATAAGCACCTTCTTGTCTATAAAATCCTTTGGGTAAGCTATAGGGCATGATGCTACATGTCTGGCTTTGATAGGACTCAGATTTTGCAGCTTGCAGATGCAGATGTGTGCTTCTGTTGTTGTTTTTGTTGTAGGTGCTGCTGCTGAAGCTGCTATAGTATGATGTGTATTACCATTTTTTCGTGCTCCCCAATCTATAGAATGGAAATAATAGGCAAGTGCTGATGTATAGAAACCAAGAGCTTAAACAGGCAGGCAGTAATCGAATAGTTGGATGGATACATGTAAAAGAAATTAACTCGTTTGAGGGAAAGGTTATCATTTTTTTGTGTTGTTATTCAGTTTTGGATTGTATTTAAACGTGAGTCCTGTCCTGTACGCCTGTACGTGTTACGATTCTGCATAACTTCTCGACTCTGTTTATTACTAACGTATTCCTATCCCTATATAAGTACGTGTGTCCCTGTGTACTGTGTATGCACGTTACATACTTCATACATTTCATTTTGCAAATATCGAGTTTCAAATGTTGGAAGTTGATGAATACATAATTATTTAGCAGATCCTCACTCTGGTTTGGTCATGAGTTTTCTTTCTTTAGGGCCACATATAGTTTTACACCTATAGCTGTATCTATAAGTAAGGAGGACATTAAATTAAAACCATTTGTGTATCGTATCAAAGAGGACTAGGGCTACAGAATAAGTAAATACATATTATGTGCAAGGCATGTGCACCTTTTTTCTTCAGTATGTAGAAGGATTTCGTTACAAGCAGCTCAGGCCTGGCGTGGGTAAAAGTTGAAAACGGAGATTTGAATCAAGCTATTGGCAGTATCATAATCATAACATGGTGTAATAGCGAAAAAGTTAAGCTTTATTGTAAAGATGATCTGTATAAGTGCATAATCTTTGTGAGCTGATAGTGAGGCGAGAGAAAAAACGTATGATGTAGGAAGTTTACGAGTCTGTAGTTCAGTAAAGTTGCCTGCATAAAGTTTTTGAACTTGCAAAGTTTGTTTGGTACTCGACCGAGTACAGTTAGTGTGAAGGGAGAGAAGAGAACTTGTATGTAGGAAAGAAAGAAAGAGAGAGAGATCTTACTTTTATTGTAATTTAAAGGTGCTTGGGACTGTGGTGCTTATAGTGGGACTGTTCTTGCTAAGATGAGATGCGATTGCCTCTCTAGTAAAAAAAATGAGCTAGTAGTATCAAGTTTGTAGTGAGAGGATTTCACAAATTTTTTGAAACTTTCCTTTATAGAAATACAAACAGTGAGAGAAACATCAGAATCACATTTTTAACTTGCCTGACTCACGATCGTTTTATATCTGTGTTTAAAGTAGACACACGAGTTGCCTCTTTTCTGTGTATTGTACCATTACCATACAATGGACAGTAGTAGTCCTGCGATGACTGAAAATGCTACTACTACAAGAAGTGGTTGTACAAGGTGCTCTTACATTTTCGTGCTCTCAAAATTTCATGACTGTGAATGCGTGAAGAGTCGAGGAGGAAAATGTTAAGTTTTTTGTTTGGAAGAAGAAGAAGAAGGAGGAGAATAAAAATATATTTTTCAGACTGTAGTTGAATGAAAGCTCCTCATATGAGTGTGATGCCCAAAATCAATTATCTTGATTATCAAGTGAGAAATTAAATTATAGATATGTGCTAGAATGCTTTCATCGCCTTCACGTCTTCAGTCATTGCTCCTCTTTTTCTCCACCTTTTCTTAATGTGTGGCTTTCGACAAGTATAAGTTCCGTGGGTTTTCTTTTTTAGCGCGAACTTAATTACTGTGTAGTTCTATGCATGGTTGCGTTACACCATCAAAATGGAATTTTTAGCGTGTGGAAGCACATCCCCAGCAGTTAATGTACATTCCAGGTGTAAACTTACTCAGTCCTGGAGCAAGATAACTTTATTTAATTAGGTGTTAATTTACTACTTAAAGTTTAATAGTAATTATTATCGAGTTCTGCAATTTGTGTCACCGTGGTTAATTATTTGGCTTTTCTCAAATGGTTGGATTGTCAAAGCGGGCATTTCTTAGTCATTGGAGCTAGTGCTGACGATGAGGCGGTCTCTTTCCTATTGAAATGAAAGCCATGCCTTATGATAATTTTTATATAGAAAATAACCCTGTAAGATTTCTACCTACACGCGTGTAGTAATCTGCTCCTTTTAGTTTTATAACTTCATCATGTGCCCATGCTGGTGTAAGAAATTTGTATGCATGTGTAAGCCTTTAAAAGAGTGGAGGAATGTAAACGTTTATTTTACAACTGACATCTCAATGATGCTTGCCAAAAGACACAGTAACAATTTGGCTTATTTTTTTAAACAATGTTGGGATGATTATAACATCACTAAAGCATATGAACTTCAGGGTTTATACAAATGATTGTGTATGATTTTAATCTTTTCTGTAGTATAGTGGTATAATAAAATTACTCGCATGATGATAAGGAAGCACGAGTCATACGAACGATATCAGAAACAAATTTTGAATTATTTCTTATGCCCCTTTTATACCAGGTTTAAATTGAATAATAATTTCATCGCTTCGAGGAGTTTCCATAGGTCAGTTCTAGGTATCAAACTTATGGGGTAAGCGTTGTGGTATCTAGTATAGTAACTGTGGGTAATTTTGCACTTGTGAATGTTTTGAGGCCCAAAACGCTTAAATCTAAAACGTGACTACAAATTATAGGAAGAAATGACATTTTTTTCTTCCTATTGTAGACAACGTGAGTTACCCTGTGTTTTTAACACTTGAAATGAAATCCATACTACTCGTTTATTGTCAGTGATCGACATCTTAAAGGCAGGACGGCTGTCTACTTCCTCTTGTTTTGATCCATTGCATATATGATTAGTCCCAAGCATTTTTGCGCGTTTCTCTCTCTCTCTCCTTCTTTCTACAATCATCCGTACAATAACCCGCTGCAACATTTAGAAACGTTTTCTGTGGTTGATGTTGTTACTTATGTGATTGTCAAATGCTAAATACCTGCCTATTTGTGTGATTACTGTATGATTAAGTTATAAGTTGTTGATGGAAATAGTATATGGGTAAATGTGGATGGGAAAAGCAGATATGATAATGGATCTGTATGGCGTATATTCGGTTATGTTGATGACTTTATTTGTCGTAATTGATGGAGGACGTGGGGTTAAAGAGAATGATTGTTGCCTTTTTGTGGAAGTGTTTTGAGCTGTCAGTTTTATTCATGTTTTATATCCATGTTGGTAAATATGGAAAACAAAAATACTTAGATGCAGGAGCGTGCATGGCTGCCGCCGGGATTTTAAAATTACATGATCCCATATTTAGACAAACAATTATTAGAAATCAGAAGTTCAAGTGATGAAAAAGTTGCTTGTAGTTTTTATCGTACAGTTTTTGAATTTTTACGCTAAGTACGTGTATGTTTCCTAGCTTTGTAATAATGTAATTCAGGGCAGCATACAACTGCGAAAAATGGATGTGTTCTGGTATGCACAGGAGTGGAATAGTAATGACGCATTGATAACATAGTTGGGGGTAGTGGAAGACTCCATATACATGTACAAAGCATTGTAATAATTTTCCGTACTAGATAAAATACGATAGTAAAAGGGAATCTCTTGAAAGGGCATTTATAAATGAAGCAAAGAGCTCTGGCTCCTTTTTGCAACCAAATGTGAATGTTTTACCTCCATTTGCCAAATATAGCCCTACCAAGGACACCATAAATTATTAAATGGGACTCAACTGACGGAGCTTTTATGATTAGCGGAAAAATAATATTTCCGTCATAAACATAAATGTAACCATTTCAGATGTTTTTTCGTCTGTCCATAATAATAAGGCGTACTGCTACTATGTACTTTGTTAACACATTATAGTGATTATAAGCCTTTAATTTGAAGGTTAGTTCGGTCTAGGAATTACCGTAGTTTAAAATCATCTCTGTCCATTTAATCTATAGTAGTATAAGAGCATCCTAGTAATTACATCTGGTTCCTATAGGTAAGAGATGAAGACATACGAATAATAATTACTATTATATGGACTTTTTGAATTCCTTTCCCCCTTCCCTGGTCCTCGCACATGACAATTTTATTTTTCTGTCAGTATTTGTGAGCACAGCATGAGCAAAAGAGTAAAGTGCAGTGGTTATCATCGTCTAAAATCTTCACTATGAGGTTTGAACGTTTTATGGAGGACGTTGAGGACGGTAGAGTTCATACAAGACAGCCAAAAAACGGTATGTTTACTGAATCATTGCATACTAAAATACTGAACGCCCAAAAGCATTTGAAGGGTCATGGCAAGAATTATCTACACACACGCATAGGTATCATAAATGCTGATGATACTGTGATGATACATATGTACACAGTGCAGTGTGCATGTGTGCAGAATCTTTTAAACTTTGAATGTATGTGCGTGTTTTTCCTCCGCGTTACTGGTTTGTAGTAGCAAGGATTTTTCAGAGGAATTTATTTTAACTAGAGGGGTAGTGTTCTTTTTATACAGAGGAGGTTTTCGGCTGTGGATTATACACATCTCGGATGTTGCTCTTGAGCCCGATCCAAAAACTATTGTCAAAATTTTTATGACGTCGATAATGTAATAAAAGCACGTGTACTGCAACGCAGATTTTTTTCTATTTTCTCTACGCTCGCTTCGTTGGATAAAAAAAATCACCGCAGGAATTTTGTAGCACAGGAAAAGATTATTGTGCGGTCCCTGATTTAATCAAATTTTTTTGTGGGGGGAAGTTGTGTAGAAAAAATCCGTAGGAATTTTTGTTAAGGATGTCGTACGCATGTATGTATTTATGAAACGTTTGTGTGTAATGCAGTACGAATTTAATTTTTTATCGTTAAAGCTGTCTAAATTAAAATCAAGTGCACTTGCTGCTGTCAGTTAACAGAGTTTCTTTCCACTGCTGCCTGCCTTGTCATGAAGGGCGTGAAAAATTTAAAGCTGAATCTTGTCTCCAACAACGATTTTGTATAGTAAAAGGCAGCAGTTGCAGGAGTGGGTTAGCATATAAAATTAAATGGTAGATTTTAAGTACATTTATGCCTACATGAAACTGATTAGAGTTTTTGTAGATTCTAGAGGATTATTTGACCTGGTGTATTTTATTGGGTGGGACGCGGAAATTAATGGGGATTTCTATGTACCGTGGGATACATTTTGTCGCTGTCGTTGTCATTATTTGTCTACATTTTGCACCAAGTCAAGCAAGAAAAACTGCTCATGCTTTACCTAGCTAAAATATGTAAGGTTGCGAACATTATTTATTTTTGAACGTCTAGCTGCCTACACGGTGGTGTTGTCACATGGTGGTATGTAAATACATAAATGATGTGTCGTGTATTTGAATCACAAATGACTGGGATCCTTTCATTGATTTAGTAGTTCTTTGATTGCATTGAGTTTTACATCTCTACATGCATATACAGATATGAGCATCTTTTTTGGTGGATAGAATATGGTAAATGTGTGTACGTATAAGCACACATGCTCGGGTGTATGTATGTATACAACATAGTATGAAGTGTAGGAAGAGTATGTTAGTTTTATTGTAGCATGTAGAAATCATTAGAGTTTAGGAGCTGAGGCATTTAGAAGGCATTTATTTGAAAGAATTAGAAGAGGGGTACATATGAAAGTTATTTTTTCAAGGAATTGAAATCAGCGTGACAAAGTTGATACTGTTTGCACTTGCACGCTGTTCTTGTTGTTGGTGTTGTTGTGCTGTATCGCATACATGGGTGAAATCTCCGTTGCGAATGAACCATGAGAGAATAAAATGTTAGAGTAATTGTTATTATTTACATGCGACCATGTTGAAATTGTAATACGTCCTCACTCTTGTGTCGCTCTGTCCACACGGAGCAGTAAGAAAAATTACGTACGTATACAGTAGACTGAGGACTGGACAGGCTAGCATTATTACTTGCAATTTAGAGAATGGGCAAACTTGTTGAATGAGTCAGATTGATATGTATGTATATGCTAACTTTATATGTGAAATAAGCACTTGAGGTGCCGGGCTTAATAATTATGATTACTTATACCTGCTTACCTTATACTACCTATTGAATTAATGGGCTTCATTTCAATTCCCGTTAATAATGATGACAGTGATAGGGCTGAAAGTGTCGTGTATCTTCGTGTGATATGCATGCGTATGATGCGTAGATTGGAAGGAAGAAATAAATAAAAATGAACTGCTATATGTTTTTATTATTTTGTATAATTTAGGCCAGCAACGACACAAGACTGCTATGACTGTGCCATCAAGGAGATGAGTCAAGCCGATTGAACGTGAAATGGTTGTGGCGCACGAGGAGCAGGACAAAGGTGAAAAATGAAAATAATGAAGCCCGTAACTGCTAGGACAGATGCAACTATGAGAAGGCGAAAATTATCGTTGGAGTTGTTGTTGTGTCTAATGGCTTGTAAGGATTTTCATGGAATTTATTCAGCAGGACATCGACCGTAACCAACGTGTAGACAAACCCGCATCTCTCTCGCTTTCTTCCTCTCTCTCTCCCTCCTTCAAATATACGAAACCATGGAACTAAAGGTTTGGGTGGAAGGAATTCAACGCATTGTTTGTGGAGTCAATGAAAAGACCACGTGCCAGGTATGGGCATCAGCCTAATTATTGTTAAACTGTTGTTAAAGTCTGGTCTAGTTTTGCATTTTCCTCCTGTGCTATAAAGTCTTCTTTTTTGTTGTCTTTTCTTATATTGAATTTAATTATGTGTTGTGCCTGTGACAATCAGTCGTTAGCCCGTAAAGTCCGCGTGTACTTTTTAGGGAGGAATAATTCATGTTACTAAATTGGGTTCATGTGTGGGTGATATAAATTAAAGAAATAGTTTTTTAAAACTGGTTTAGGGCTAGAGTAGATCAATAACATATTTTGTTTTTGTTATGGATTGTCAGATTTTGGCAGATAGTACTGACTTCTTAGAATTTGAGAGTTGTTCACAAATATTGTAAATAAACTACGATGGTATAAAATGGGTATTTTTTATGTCAACGCTAAAATAAGATGGTTGGTTGAAAACTTTGTAATACTTTAGGATGTAGTTTACGCCTTGGCTCATGCAACGGGAAAAACCGGGAGATTTACACTGATCGAGCGCTGGCGGAATAGTGAGAGACTTTTGGCACCAAATGAACAGCCATTAAAGGTGGGTTCCCGTGAAAAATGATTTTTTTGTAGGCATATTATAATTTATATGTTTACTAATTTCATCCTAGTATTTCTGATATTTTTTATCGGTTGTTTCTTACCATGATAACATTACTATACTAACCATAATATTTTATTGTCTAAATAATGTTTTATTAGTGTTTTTGAAATTTTATTGAAAAGGTGCTGTTGAAATGGGGAGAACACTCGAACGATGTGCAGTTCATTCTTCAGTGGGCTCCATTGGATTCCGGTGTTCCGAAAGTTCCGGCGAAAAATCTTGAGACCCAAAATAGTGACTATTCCTATGGGAAAAACAATCCACCTTTATTAACGAGTCCTGGTTTCGCTCAACCTAATGGTACGTCGTCAAAGCGGAAATCGTTACCATTTAGTTCCAACTTTGGGAATTTACCTTCTCCGGACAGTGGGTCGATGAAACGAAATGATAACTTACCTCCGAGTGTTGGTGTAGTTAGAGGAATTCCCCAAAGAGTGAATGAAACAAACTCCAGTTCTTCTAGTGCATACGAGGATCCCTCAACCAATGGGAAAGTGATAAATACTAACAATTCTGGTATTAACAATAAAATTTTAAGTGGAGGACCCGAAAGTACTTTCGATGTTGATGGGTCGTCTCCAGGGAAAAAACCGAAAGAGTTAAATTTAAGTGGCCCACCGCCGTACAGAGAGCCTCCGAACCCGGCTAAAGTTCTCGCTCAGAGTCCTGTTAATGTTAATGCCGGTAGTAAAGGTCTACCACCGTATCGTGAGCCCCCACCGCCTAATCTCAACCTGCAGCAAGTCCCATCTCAGCAACGTGCAAGTGTTTCCTCGTCTCCGGTTGTTCAAAATAATCCCCCACAATCCCTCCCCCTTAGTAGTGGTAATCAAAGTAGTAATTCTAGTGCTAACCTTATGAGTGGAAGTGGTGGTCATCATGGAAAAAATTCTGCCACCTTCGAGTCCAGCAGCAGTGCAACCAGCTCATATCCGCGATTTAAGGAACCTTATAATGCTATCAATTTTTCCAAAGAAAAAACGGAAAACTTGGAAAAATGGATAAATAAGGTAGTGGCATCTGTTTTGATTATTTTTAATGTCTTCTTAGTTTCGATTTTTATGTTTGTGCAATCAGTCGGAGTAGGGGTTAGAAAGTGAATTCTGTTGAAATGTTCCGATTTCTTGCAAATTCTGTACTAGACAAATTACTTGCCACGTCGTCTCATTCTGTATAGTTTGTTCTGAGTATAGGGAGTTCTCAAAAATATTTATACATTACCTAATGTGGGACAACATGGTAGTGTGTCGTCTGAGAGTTATAATTAGATTTTTGGGTAACCGTTTAGGGTTTAGTCTTAAAAATTTGTCGCATTGCTCTAAAACTGAAATGGTTAGATTGGAGGAACTGCTGTTCCCAGTAGGATTTAAGTTTAATTTCTTGGGTTGTAAATTGTTATCTTCAGATGGCATTATTTATTTTTAATGAAGAATTTTTGTTAAACCAATTTACGTGTATATAATATTGCCAGATGCTTTGTTTGTCAATGTGAATCGAAGTGTGCCGAGTAGATAAATTTTGACTTATCTTCAAATGCCGTATCGTTTGATTTGCTTCGGTGACGCGCAGAGGAAGTTTCAGATTAATGTTTGTGTCTCATTCTAGGACCACTCAGTTACAAATGGTGATATTTCTGCCTCAAATCAAAATGGATCATTGCCAAAACAGGCGCAGACACCTCCGACAAATCCTCAGTTTCAAGAATTAGTTCGATTGATCAATTTGCAACGCGAGAAATTGACCTCACAACACGCAGAAATGACTCAAGTGAGTGTATTTTCTGTGAAGTGATTTATGCACTTTTTATTTTTATTGCTTGTTTTGTACTCACTGCAGACGCAAAAAATTTTATCCTTGAAACATTTGTCAATTTCCTATGAATTGATGGAATTATTCGAGGATAGACCTTACCCGCGAGGAGATCCCGGGTATGATACGTATACCTCTTTTGTGTACGGAGCAAAGAAATTACGTAGGCGTTGGAGTGCTGACAGTATTTCCGATTTAAATAGCGATTAATGAAACGTTAGCACAGAATATTGATTTTGAATCCGTTGGCTCTCTGTGCATTTCATTAGAAAGTCTCGCGTAAATGATTTTCAGGGAACCTGGTTTTCATAAAAGTAAGAGTAGGAAATGGATTTGTAATTAGGGAGAGCGTTAAAAAGGACAGTTTCTCTGTTAAAATTTCTGAGTATGCACGCAAGCGCAAAAATATAGGGTGATAAATGTATTACATTGTTATAAATGCATTTTTAACAATGAATTGCATCGTGCAGTGTAATCAGTGATGTCTATCTCTTCTGTGGATGGAAGTAGTACTTAATTTATTAATTATTTATGATGATTTGCAGTACGACGCTGAAATTATGTTCTGGGAAGGAAAAGCAAGAGAACAGCAACGCCATTTGGATTTCATCACAAAAGAAATTTCTCGTTTGGAGCTAGTAAGCGCACAGCAAGAGAGTCAAGTCTTGTCTCTGTTGCATTTAGAAGAAGAAAATGATATAGTTAAACAACAGACGGATCAGCTGAAGACAGACATGGACGAGTTAAGGACTGAATTCGACAAATGCGAAAAAGAGCTAAACACATGCAAATCCAAAATGGGGTAATGAGATTATATTCAAACCATAAGTTTTAGTTACTTCATTAGTTGGAATCGTATCATTGAAATCATGTAACCTGAGGGAGGCATTGATTTTTAATTTTTAATTTCAGACATTTAAAAAATGAGCTCATGGTTCAGCAGTCATCAATGAAGCAAAGGCAGGAAGAATGGATGCAAAGAGAAGCAAGCACCTTAGCTGAAATCGATCGACTGAAGAAAGAGCTGGAGTTAGCTCGTCGAGAGACTGATGCTGTTACTGACCTGTCAGGGACATTGGATGCTGAAGTCTCAACGATAGAAGCAGATTTAGCTGGAAAAAAGAAACAGATGGAGAGGCTTATAAATGCCATGAAAGAAGCCAACTTGCAGAGCTTATCAATACAACCTCCAGAAGAATTGATCGACGGCGGAGCTCATCATCGGTCTGGGAGCACACGACCTAGACGTATGATAGGTTCCCCAAGACAATTAGAAAATGCAGCGCCCACCAGTAAAAACCCTCATGGAGTTTGGGTTTAATATAAATATATAATAATAATTGTTTAGTAGCTAAGGAATGATGTTAGACGAGTCCCTCTCGATAGAATATTGTAAAAGGTTTACGACATGTATATTTTACAGTGCTATTAATATTCATGTATTAATTTGGTTGCAAGTAATTGATTTCATTTTAAGTTTCTGTTCCAAATTTTGACAGTTTTGGGGCGTTTAAATGCAACAAGTAGGATACTGTTAGACATATTTGGCTGATATTTGGGGTTCTGTTGATAATTATTTAATGTTATTCGTGCATACCTTCAATACTTTACGGAAGTCTTTAAAAAACCTGTTGAAGTTGTATATCCCGCACTCGTTGATCAGGCATTCTTTATCATGTTCAAAGAAGCGGGAACGAAAAGTGTGGAAATCTCACTCGTACAGGTTTTAATGTTAAGAGCTCTGTTTATACATAACTTGGATAAATCGGAAAAGATATCGTGGGTAAATCGGAAAAGATCTGTCGTGGATGAACCGTAAAAGATCTATCGAGGCTTTAATAAAAAAAATGACGTAATAGTTTTGCATAATATCTCACAACTCTTTACCACACTATGCTTAATCTTAGACTAGACTGTGGCTAATCCGACAGCATTTCGTGTTAGTTATGATGACCTTGTCAGCGACGATGTGTGTGGACTGCGGAAATATTCATCATTTACCCGTTCAATTTTCTGTCTGGGGGTTTCCTGTGATTTCAGTTACCCTCGCCGGGCTGCTAAGTTAAGCATACTTTTCTGTGTCGGGTATAAATGGGAGGAGAGAAAACGGAATCGGGTCGAGGCATTTCTTTGTATCCTGTTTTTAACACCTATTTGTAGAAATGCTCAGCACTATCTTCATTCAGCCGTCAAATGTTTTTAAAGAAATACAATATTATATACAATATCCCTGTATTATTATATTTCTTCAAGTGATGTTCTTACTAAAAGCGTTATAATTAATGTAGAGCCACTTTCCAAGAACCTTATTTAAGTGCTAATTCGAGGATCCTTGAATTATTGGTTAGTATCGCTGTTCTTGTGATTAGATATATTTGAATTGGTGGAAACTGTAAAAGCTTTACCATTAATATATTTGTAAAGGTTTCACGGTTCTGTGAAGTAATGACAACTGAGATTATGAGGAGCTCAGAAATATTCACTCCCTGACCATTGGGGTAAATCAAGTTTCTACCATTCAGAAGTACCTGTAGTGTTAATAGAATCAAACTCAGTGACATTTCAGCGTTGCTCTTTTCAGTTACTCTTTTGGCAGGGTTATTACCTTCATAAGCAGCATCATTAAATAAACATCAGAGTCTCTCTGCTATCTTTCCAAGCATTTTGTTTTTAGAACAGGAATCAGTATTATTCTAATACAGTAAAAACTCTCTAAGACGGCCTACACTTAAGACGGTTTTACTTTACTACGGTCGAATTGGAAAGTCCCGGCA
>JAQFXU010001021.1:0-35526 GCA_034693705.1 Spatulosminthurus flaviceps
TGATCGTATAGTATACATTCTGAAGTATAACGTACAATCTTTAAATGATTTTGAAATAGTACGTTTTGCTTGGGAAAAAATTTTGAAAAGTGTCCCTATAATGTGAAAACAGGGTTGTATTCCTACTAGTATATTCCTCTCACATTACGCACTAAGGTGATTTACTCAATGACAATATGCAAGATTCGTTGGATTATTACATTACTAGTAGCAATCACGTAACGTAAGCTTAATCCAAACATCGACTGTAATCGTGTACGGTTAATACCTACGGTAAAATGACATCCGGAAATAATTCCGACATTTACCCTCCGGAAATAACACCTGCTAAGGAGGAAATAACCCCTCGGCTACTACACCTCCGGAAATAATCCCTCGCAAACTAAAATGTAAAACTTCAAAAAGAAAAAATACATCAAATAAAAATTTCATCTGTGGATCGTCATTCATATATATACATCGTACATTTGCACAGTCAAAACAACATGGACGAGGTGAATAAGTAAGTACTGACGTTGATACACTGACCACGATAGAACCCATCCCCACAACCTAATTTCATTATTTAGGTTAGGCTAGGTCCAAATCTCCAGAAAGTGATTTCATTATTTTAGGTTAGGTTAGGTCCCCAATCCCTAGAAGGTGATTTCATTATTTCAGGTTAGATCCCCAATCCCCAGGAAGTTATTTCATGATTTTAGGTTAGGTTAGGTCCAAATCTCCAGAAAGTGATTTCATTATTTTAGGTTAGGTTAGGTCCCCAATCTCCAGAAAGTGATGTCATTATTTTACGTTATATAATTTATTCAGGTCGATTAAATGGCCAGGCTCTTACAACCTAACTATTTTAGGTTAGGTCCCCAATCCCCAGAAAGTGATTTCAATATTTTAGGTTAGGTTAGGTCCCCAATCCCCAGAAAGTGTTTTCTCTGTTTATGTTAGGTTAGGTTAGGTCCCCAATCCCCAGAAAGTGATTTCACTATTTTAGGTTAGGTACCCAATCCCCAGAAATTGTTTGTTATAATATTTTAATTCTGTCATTAACGTCGGTATCCACGTTCAGCAAGTTTTTTTTCCAATTCCCAGGAATTCAAAAATTATTATCAACATTGGATAGCGTTTTACTTTACAAGGAAACGAAAACAACCCAACAAGGAAGAGTTACACTTATCAGATTGAGTCTAAAGTGCGGAGACTTTACCTATGCAGGGATTTTACTTTACAACTCTTTCATTGAACCGCTAGAAACAGTTGGGGAGTGCGTTTGTTAATTTAATCAGACTTTCGCTGATGGATCTCTCCTATACTCTTGTCTCTTTGAGTGGATCAGAGTAAATTGCACATTCCCATAAGTTTTATTCAATACAAGATTTTGAATTGATTTGATTCGCTGGTTCTCACATTTCATATTCAGCAGAATATTGGTTTCGTGCTGTACATTATGCAGTTTGTTGCCACAGCAACAACTTATTCATTGACATTGATTTCCCTGCTTATGTGAACTAGGAGTGGTTATTTCCGTTACAGGAGGTCATTTTTCCGGAGGGCTTGCATCGGAGGTGTTATTTCCATATGCACCACTGTAATAGACATTTTGGTCGTCGAAACATTTTTAAGTTATTGATACTTTTAAAACATTTAAGTGTACAGTTCTGATGTTAATGCGACACACTCCTTCTTTATCTCTTCTTCGTCTTCAGACTCTGAGTCAGTGTAAGTGCAAATTGTATCCGCGGAGCTCCAGTCGATTATTCCGTTTGATGGCTTGCTCTCACTTGAGCTGGATGAACCGGCTGAAAGAAAACAAACATTGCGTTATTTTGATTCATTCACCTGACAGTTTGACACATACAGCATGTTTGACTACAGCTGCATGGCAGCTTACCAGCAGTAGCATCTGAGATATTCCGATAATAATAATAACTGATATTTTACTAAAACCCTCGTCACTACAATTACAAATACATAATGTGGCCCAACAAATACACACCATTTCTCATTTTATAAATAATGAACGAAGGAGCATGTACCTTCGAAATTTGTTGAGTTTTCGCCGGACCGTGCCCGTTTATTGGCATCACTGATAGACGCCAACTTGCTTCTGATTCGTAAATTATGTGAGACATAAACCAATTTGCAATCACGGGAGCTGTTTGACCAGTCAAGGTGAATGCCGGTAAAACTGGGATCGGTAGAAAATGTTGAAGGACAAATATTTAGTATCGCGGTTGCTAATTGAGCTAAGTCTGTCTTCGGCGCCATGGTACTCCACCATACAGAACTTGGAACTTTTTCGGTAACTTTCCATAAAAAAGGTTTGCTATAAAATTCTGTTTTCATCCGATACTGAGAAAGTTCAGCTATAACGGCCCCTGAGTCAAATTTATACTGATCACAAAAAGTGTCTATAAACTCGGTAGCTTGGAGAACTTGATCTTGATCTAAGGACGACCCTTGCTGACGAGGGTCTAAAAGATTGGCTGCTAAATGAACACTTTGCATGCTCAAGTGTTTTCTTGTATTAAAAATTTCTATCAGGTAAGGGTAAACATCTTGCTCCCACACAGAATTCTGAAGGATGTCAAAAGCGTTTTTTATTTCAGCGAATGCTTTGGGCACCAACGCAATTTCTGGTTTTCCATCTCTAATTAAGTTGTACCACTTTATTATAGGGAAAAGTAACTTCACTAGTATTTCGATTTTAGTCCAAAATTCGTCACTCACTAATAGGCTAAGTTCTTCACCGACAATCTGAACAGATTCTTCGTCCATTGCTAACCATTTAAGGGCGCTCTGAGTTTTCAGTACACTTTGCAAAGATGTAATGTATGAGATCGATTTGGAGCGGTTGGTCAAGTATAACTTGTGAATGATGATACTTAATTGGCTCTGAACATTTTCGAATTTACTTTTTAATAAAGACGAATGCTTGATTTTTGTTACAACCAATTTGATAACATCTAAGACCACTCCAATATGAGGCTGTTCCAGAATATCTTCTAAAAGTAAGCCTAGGGATTCCACCACACAGCTAAAGATTATCAAGTTAGGAAAAACGGATTGAATCTTTGGCCATGCAAATTTCATATGATCTACGGTTGTAGTAACGAGGGAGAGCACTACTGATTGGGAAGCCTGAATATCTTTAATCACATTTATTGCACGTTCTGATATAACTACTTCATTGTGGTAAGCTGCTCCAGTAGGTATAGTCTTGTACGAGAAGGATACGGGCGTGGTAACACCAAATGTCAGAATACTTTCGGACCTAAAGTTAAATAATAACTGCATTACGTCGCGTGAAACATACAAATCCTGATGTCCTAGTCTAGACGCGTTTTCAAGTTAGAAGATTTTAAGTTTTTATTACCTGCTATTGAGCCATGCCTCGCACTGGATGCCAACATACTTAGCATCACTTATGTGTTTCTCAACATCCGCCTCAATCTTGGCCACTTCGCTGTCAAGCAAGTCTTTACCTATCAATTCCTTTGATGGCAATTTAATGTCCGGGGATATTCGCTGGAACACTTCAACCCAGTAAGGATTTTCTAGTAAAGTCAATGACGATCCAGAAGCGTAAATAGCTCGCGCCATAAGGACCCACAAGCTTTCCTTCAGAACAAAATTGCAAACATATTTATTATGTAAATGGTTTAGTAGGGTCTACGGTCGATGGTCCAGTAGCATTTTCGTCCAAAAACGGAGTCATCAAATATTTTTTAGACAAAATGTTTTTCACCAAAGGTGGGCAAATATCATACATGTATGCCTAATTGTAGGCGAAATTATAGGTATGCTAACAAATTGAAAGAATTTTGTACTTAGGTTTAGGTAGGCTGCTTATATTTCAAAAAATTATAGTCTAGGTAGGCTGCATATTTTCTTTAAAAAATATGGGTGATTTATATAGGCTAAAAATTTTAAATAATTTTTGAAGATAATGTAAACAAACAGATTATTTTTAACAAACAAATCTCAAGTTTTATGCATATACGAGTATTAAGTCCTGTTTCATATGCCTCAAAATATCTGCATGTATTTATGCAGGTCGACCCCTGAGTTTTAACTCTGTAATGTTACAACATAATCAATAATGTCAGCTCAATTGGTAACTTCTTGAAATTCCTAAATTAGTCGGCTCGCTTTTTTATTGCAGCGGTTCGAACGATTTCAATATTTGATACTTATAATTCGATCGTGCATCAGAATTCGGAAATCAGTAGGATCCTATGCCTATAACATAATTTGAAGAAGGCTCAACATTTTAAACTCCATTCCCCTCCTTCTTTGTACCGGGCTCTGACAGCGAGCCAATAAGCGCAAGCTGACAGAAGCCTCCTGATTAGCTTAAATGACTTAAATCACACTCACAATCAGAGCGGGCTTGATTTAGGATCGCCCACGAAGTGGGCTCTCTCTGTGCTAGTATACTATTATATTCAAGGGATTCTTTCCCTGACTACAATATGAGAAACCCTTTCTACGACAATTATTGAACGATTTGTAAGTACACACATGGACTTGAAATTGTTTATATTTTATTTTAAGAGCAGCTTTTTAATATAATTTATGGGCATTAATGCCTGTATGCATAATTTTATTTATGTAGGATGTAGGTAGGCATAAATTTTGATTGGTTTATATGTAGGTTGAAGGCAGGCTAAAATTTAAGAAGAATATATGTAGAAAAATGTAGACTCTTTATAAATTCTAAATATATGTAGGATGTAGGCTAGGTGAATTATTTGCCCTTGTTTTTCACCCATAAACATTGTAGTCCAATAATGTGTCATCCCAAAATGTTTTCATACAAATTTTTTTCAACCAACAAAAGTTTCGTCCAAGGAAAATTATGTCCAATATGTATTCATCCAAAAATTATTCCTTCAATATATTTTTCATTCAGAACAAAGTCTTCCAAAATATTTAAAAAAATTACTGATTTATTTTTCAACTTATAATACAAAATCAGCGATTATAGGTCAAATCTAATTGCTTAAAAAACTATACTCAAATAAATAAAGCTTACAGGGTTAACACATTTTTCTGAAAACCCAACGACAAACGCTTGAGATTTTAAGATGACTACATTTTCAGTGAAAAAATCTATATAATGTACATCTGTAGCTAATCGAGGCATCTGATCATCATCCTGTACATTAGAATTATCCCACGAGTCCTAAATGTAGGTAAGCCTACGAAAGTTTCTTTACTAGTATAGAAAATAGTAAAAGTGTATTTCTTAAAATGTGTATTCAAAGTATGCATTTCTCGATTCGATATTTGATTAAATTGTTTTTGTATGGTGTATTTTTGGTCTACCTTTGTTATGGATGAAAATGTCATGGATATTAGATTTTTTGGGATGAAACATTTTTGAACGAAATCATTGTTGGTTGAAGAAATTTGGACGGAAACATTTCTGGATGAAACAGTTTTGAACGAAAACACTTTTTGGCGAAAAAGTTCTTGGACTACTTATTTTTGGACGAAAACGTTCCTGGACGAGAGTTCCAGCTCCCGATTTAGTATAGACATTATGGTAAACTACATTTTACCTGTTCATTGTTCAGTGTACACAGCGCTGATACTGTATCGTTCACAGAAGGAATTAAATCTAGATTGCCTCCAATTTGTGTCAACTTTCCTGGCAAGCATAAGGACGAGGATTGCAATGATTTCCGCTTTTTCAAAGGTTGCTTTAATGAGGGTTTCTTTAAGGATTGGTTTGGTTGGTCGGATTGTGCTTGGTTTCCTACCAAGGAATTGATGAACATTTTAGCTTCCTCATTCGAGTCTTCAAGAACGTTCACATTAGGAATATCAAGTAGGGCCAACTTAAGGGGTGCTGGAATTTCCTCACACATGTTTAACACATGATGACGCATTTTCGTGGCATTCTGTACATACTGTTTACTACAAAATCGGCATTCCCATTTCGGAAGCCTCGGACTACTATTAGCCGGATCGTTCGCATCATACTTCAGCATGTAGTATTTATAAATGTCACCCTTCATCTTCCCCATTTTGAAATCACGCTAGAAAAAGCCTGCAACGAAACGTAAAATACCGGTACCATCACAACTACATTAAAGCTTATGTACACATAACACCAACGGTGGACCCCTTATAGTAAACAGAAATAGCAAAATCGCAGCAATCCAGAAATTCCACCGCAACAAGCACAACATAGAGTAAAAAAAACGATTTACCCAACAGGCTTCCGAGTCCAACGGCAAATTATTCTTCCTCTCACATTCCACAACTGTCCGTAAATATTTTGTTCACCCTCCTGGTCAACGAAAAGCAGATCCAGCTTTTCAACGAAAATAAACTGCCTCACACTTCCAATACCGTTCTTATGTAATACTTGTATTTTTCTTCTCTCCCTAAAACACTGTAATCCATCATCGCATTGTGCCACACAGTACATTAAAACTAGATCCAAAATCGGTTCAATCACTTTACAACACCATCCCAAATAAAGACAAATCCTCCCCTGATCTGTCAATTTTGCACACCCTTATATTTACTTGCTACACATCTAAAATCCCTACCAATACATATGTTTAGTCGCTCCTACTCTAAACAGTTTTTAAACATCAGTTGCTCGTCCTCTTATTTACTAAACCATTAACCAACACCACATAATACGTCAATCGACTATCCTTTTTTCTCCCACCTTCAAAACCTTATAGATCTCCATAAAATCAGTAAACTAAAATCTAAAACCAATTTTAGGATTTTAAGCCAAACGCCTTTTTCCGCAGTAAATAATATGGGAAGATACAAAAAACTCACTTCATACGCTACTTCACAGTATATATACATATAGTATAAGTAATGATCGCAGTGTATAGTTCTGAGAAAAAACAAGGTCCTTGAAAAATCCGAATCTTCAATCAATATTTTTATCCTTTCCAGATCCACTTCCAACTTACGGCATTACTTGCATAATTCTTCATTTAATGAAAAAATAAACAGCAATAAAAACTAGACAGAATGTAAAATCTTCTGAATTGTAAAATACAAATGAACAAGTTAATCAAACAAACTAAAATATCAAAATGTGTCAAAAATTGTCTGTATAATCACACACTATTTGCACATTCAAATGTACACCAAAAATAATTTACCTGGTTTTATTTCTGCTGACTTATATCACTAACACATTCACATTCACGATGTCAAAAAATCATATTTTAATCTGTCAATCACCTCTTATTTTAAAACTGGATTTTGAAAAGAATCGTTCCTTTCTTTCCCGTACACAATTATACCGTACACCACATTGCTGCTAGACTCTCGGTGAACATAAACACGTATGCATATACACGTATATACACGTAATGGTTTAGAATGAAGGAATTTAATTTTGGCGGTAATCAAGGAAATAGCTAATTTTTCTGAAAATTGTATGTATTTTCAATTTATCTCTGTGTTCATTCACATTGAATGTCCCTTGGTGAACAAGTATTTTATAGTGTACGAATTTGGTATTCATATGATCTACTTTCACCTCCGCTCTCTCTCCCTCTCTCTACTTTTACTCTCTTGTCTTGTCTGTGGCCTATTTGAGTAATAAGTTTGTATGCATGTGAGAAGATAGTTGGCCTATAGGCAAAGATAATGTTCAAGTGGCTTGTATGGTGTCCATACATTGAAAGTTATCAGCCCCCCTCGGACAGCAATGGGACTGACTGAGTACTCGACGAAAAGCTAATGACTCATAGAATTAAAATTAATCAGAAACAGTTTTGAAGTTTAACTTGTGCTCATATCCCAAGCCCATCCTGTTGCTTGGAAATAGTTGCAGTATTAAATCAGCCGAGTTGAAGGAAGTGTAAAATTTTATACATAAAGGACATAGTGAAATATATTGCTTCCTTGATTAACTTCCTTTTTCACGCTCTACATTCCTTGAAGAAATAATCTGGTAAGCTGTGCGTAAATGTTAAAAATATTATTTTTTGGACTATGGTATTACTTTTTATTCTTTTGAGATTTTGATTTGCTGTGAGTAATTTATTATGTATTGTTTATTGGTTGGATGATTATGTTCGGTCAAGAGGAGAGATATTGACATTAGGATAGAGTTGACGAGAGTATGAGACTTTCCGGTTACACTTATTCTTATTTCTGTTGAGAGTTTTTGTGTATACAGTTGCATGGTAGTTCAGGAAGTTCGGGACCAAATATGTTCAATAGGAATCTACTTTGTAGGGAAATGGGAAATGTATGGTAGGATTTGTCTGGTCTCTCTGTCATTGCCATTTAGTAGTTTTGTATGTTTGGATGGGTGGAAAATTGGATGCTGTATTTGATTATTTGGATTGGGGATTTTGCAAGTTGATTATTTGAATTGCAGATTTAGCAAGTTGATTTGTATTAATGGAGATTATTGCGGATTTTTGTTTTGCAGATTGAAAATAAGGCTGATTGAGCAAGGGAGAAGATACGGTACGGAGTGTGGTAGTGGGAGAAGTAGATGACGGTGTGATTAGAGAACCGGGGGGAGCTTCATTGTATTTTTATTTTATAATTTTAGAAGTTTTTGAAGGAGATTTTTTACTGTTATCTTCTTAGTTGTAAACAGGTTTCAGAATGTGGAAATCTACTGTTGGTGAGTTCGCATTTTTGTAATTTGACGATAATGAAAATTTTGAGATTTGTTTGGTAAAGGAATAATTATTATTATTTAAATATTTTTGCAGGTCATGTTAACAATCCTAATATACTACCCCAAGTTAATACGGAAAACGATGACTGGGAAACAGACCCGGATTTTATTAATGACGTTACTGAAGAGGAACAACGATGGGGCTCGAAGACTATTGAAGGATCCGGTCGAACTGCAGGAGCTATTGAGTAAGTTGAAAAAAGGTCGTCCATGGAGAATTAAGATGAAGCAATTAAGAGGGAATAATAATATTGCAGTATGAGAAAACTTAATGAAGAAATTCAAACCAGTGATGCCTTGGCAAAAAAGAAGTTCTTGGAAGATTCGAAAGCTGGCTTTGGGTATGGGGGCAAATTTGGTGTTGAAACTGACAGGTAATGGATTTTAATGAGTATCAAATGTAGGTACCTAACTTGAATAGAAGCTTTTTTGTACTTTACCCTTGTCCAGTTTTTCATTTAGCATAACTATAAAATTTTACACAATTTATAGAATGGATAAATCTGCTGTTGGCAATGATTATGCTCCTAAACTCCAGAAGCATGACTCCCAGATAGATTATAGTGTGGGATTCGGTGGAAAGTTCGGTGTTCAGAAAGATCGGATTGATCAAGTAAGTGAAATAAAATAAAACGGAAAACATGTCTGTGTTAACATTAGATGGGAGGTTGATTACATACTGTGGATTCAAAAAAACCAAATAAGCATGCTCAAATTTATAACTCTCCTATACTATTGAATAGAATTTTTATATAATTTAAACATGTGGTTTCAGAGTGCTGTGGGTTGGGATCATGTTGAGAAGGTTGAGAAGCATGCCTCCCAGAAAGATTACGTATCAGGTTTTGGAGGCAAATTTGGTGTTCAGAAGGATCGACAGGATAAAAGTGCAGTGGGCTGGGATCATCTTGAGAAATTAGAAAAACATGAATCCCAAAAGGATTATGCTGCAGGTTTTGGGGGTAAATTTGGTGTTCAAAAAGATCGGCAGGACAAAAGTGCTGTTGGGTGGGATCATATCGAAAAGGTAGAGAAACATGAGTCACAGAAGGATTACACTACCGGTTTTGGAGGAAAATTCGGAGTGCAGACTGATCGGCAAGATAAGAGTGCGGTTGGTTGGGAGCACGTAGAGAAGCTACAGCGGCATGAGTCACAAACAGGTATTAACCCTTGCCAGATGTTTATCACAGTAAGATTATGTCAGTAGTATTCTAAAGGTATTCACACACAAATGGTTTTTTAGATTATGCTAAAGGTTTTGGAGGCAAGTTCGGTGTCCAATCTGATCGCCAAGACAACAGTGCCCTGGGATGGGATCATCACGAGCAGGTTCAAAAACATCAAAGTCAAACTGAATATAAACAGGGCTTCGGGGGTCAGTTTGGTGTTCAATCAGATCGTGTAGATAAGTCTGCCTATGGGTTCAACGAAAATGAGTCACAGAAAGTTGGGACGAATTACCAGAAAACAGTACCACAAGTGGAGAGAAAGACTTCGGATATTCGGGCACGCTTTGAATCTTTGGCGAAGACCAAGGAGGATGAGGCAGGAATTCGAGCTGAAGAAGAACGCAAGAAAAGAAAGGAGAAAGAACAAATGGAGCTGGAACAGCAGCGAAAGTTAGCAGAAATTCAAAAGCAAAAGGAACTCGAAGAACAAGCAAGACAAAACGAATTAAAAGAACAAGACTTGTCAGAGAAACAACGTTTATATGAAGAAGATCAACGGCGGGAACAACAGGCTCAAGTAATTCGCGACGAACAAGAAAAGGCTGAATTAGCGCAGCGTTTGAAAGACGAAGAAGCCGAAAAGCTAAGAATAGAAGCTGAACAACAAAAACAACTGGCAGAGGAGCAGCGGAAACTTGCAGAAGCTCAAAAACTTGCACAACAACAGGACTCCGAACGAATTAAAGAAGCAGAACAAGAGGCGCGGCGTCAAGAAGCAGAAAGACGTAGGATTATGGAACTTGAGGCCCAAAGGAAGGAAGAACGAAAACGAGTTGCTCAACTCGAGGCCCAGAGAAAGGAAGATGAAGAACGAAAACGAGTTGCTCAACTCGAAGCCCAGAGAAAGGAAGAGGAAGAGAGAAAACGAGTCGCTCAACTCGAAGCCCAGGGAAAGGAAGAGGAAGAGAGAAAACGAGTTGCTCAACTCGAAGTCCAACGAATTCAACAGCAAGAAGTTGACAGGAGGCGAGCTTTGGAACTGGAGCAACAACGTAAAATAGAAGAAGAAGCTCAAAAAGGTATGGAGGAATTAGAAAAAATGCAGCAGGAATTGTTCCAGGTCGAAGACTTACAGAAAAAGCGAACACGACAGTTGGAAGCACATTTCCCGGCTGCTCAAAGGCGTTACCGAGAGGAGGAGGAAGAAGACGCTGTAGATGACGAAGAATGGGATGATGATCCCCAAGCCAGGACCATTTCTCCCAACGGAAACGATGATTCTGGTTCACCCTCCAGTGCTAATGGAAATGTAGTAGCTGTAGCATTATACGATTACCAAGCTGGTAAGCAAACTCATGGCAGTTCCGTGTTACAATATTGCGTAAAAATATTAAGCAACCAAATTCAAAACTTCCAAATAGATTTTTTCCATGTTTGTAATTTTTAATATCTTGCAGCGGCCGAAGATGAAGTATCCTTTGATCCTGGAGATTTGATCATCAATATTGAAATGGTAATAAAAGTTTGGCTTCATTTATATCCTAATATTATTTTGCATAGATTTTGTTTGCATTCCTTAATCGGTTAAAACTTCACTTGTCCAATGTATTTTGCCTCTAAAGGTATTCTAAATTATTTTTCAGATCGATGAAGGTTGGTGGAGAGGAGAATGCAATGGCAAATTTGGTCTCTTCCCTGCAAACTACGTGGAAATTAAGCAATAGTAGTAGACTTTATTATTCAAATCCCATTTCTAATCATCCAATACACCATAACACGGTTATAAGTTTCCTGATGCAATTTATTGCCATGTACTTGGAAATCTTTTAATTTTATTACTTCTCATATTAATTATTTTATCATTACTGTAGGACAATGAATGAATAACGAATAAGTCAGCCTTTAACAAGGAACACTATTTTCGATGAATATGCCAACAGATTGAAGCATAGGTAAGGAAGGAAGGAAAATTTAATCATTTGTAGGGAATTTATTTTGTCGAGGATTTTAGTACCTATGTATGATGTATGTGCCCGCCTGTGGTGTTTACATTGTTTGGGAAGCCAGAAAAGGTATATTTTTGTGGTAATGTCATTGTGTACCACGACTTCTAAATATAAGTTAGACGATTAGTATTGTAGTGAGGTATGTAAACCATTTTTTATTGGCACTTTACACAAAAAGCGGTGCTTTGTGTCGACACTGATTTTCTATTTTTGTTCTTCGGTATCCCATGTGTAGCTTATTATCCTTTAGACGTTCGTGTTCGTAGTCTTTTGATTCCTTCATATTATATTATAAAGCTATGTACCTAAATATCTAATGAATTATTTCATGGAAGTTATAAATGTTATTTTGTAGCAGTAGGTATAGGTATGTGTAGCTCGTATTATTTTATTTTTAGCAGCACTGCGTCAATCAAAATCAATTTAAACATTTATTTCAGTATTATATGATTTCAAATTTTTATTTTGGTCGAATAAATTTTTAATTTGTTTACATTGATTAATGCTTCCCTAATTTAACGGCTTTGGTTTCATTTCCTCCCTCATTTATACATTTTTAACGATCTTTGAAGACAAAAACATGCCCTCATTTCATAGCCTTCACAAACGTGTGTTCACCGTCAAATATTCATGTTGGTATCAGTCTCATCGAACGACCTTCCCATAAGATGAAAACATACCTCTACTAGAAAATTACAGATTTCCTGTATGTAAGTATACAGTTGCAGTGTATGTGTACAAAAACAATCATATGGAACTTGTTCATTACGTATCTAATTGTAAGTGGGTAATATAATGCAAATATACATGCATGCTTGATCCAAAAGAAATGCGGGCTGTTCATGTCGTTCCTAAAATCAAATATCTGCTAATGTATTAGCTTTTTGTAAATTATTTATTTTTTAGCAGTGTGGACACCGTGTTAAAAACTCTTAAGTTCCGAGATCCGGTCCACGCTAGGAGTTCAAATTTTGTAACTTGTGTATTTACTTACAACTAAATATAGAGGATAAGCAAAGTATAAGCATAAGTACCTACTTACTAAGCAAGACTTTTTTATAAACTTGTTTATTAACAATAATCAAGGAGAAACACGTACCTTAAAAAAGGAATATCTAATTTCTAATAATTTATTGTAAAAATAATTATTATAAAGCCGGCACTTTAAAGGTCATCTATTCTTCTTGTTTTGAGTATAGTGCTCTGTAAACATTTCAATTGATTCTGAGAAGATAATAAAAGTTTCTCTCCGGAGGGAATGTATCTGTATAATTACCGAGGTTTAAATCCCTGTTTATTCTATGCAGGTGTACTTACCTTGCAACTTGCAACCTTTCAAAAACAAAATGAACGTACATTTTCAGTTAATCTTTCTGTATTTTATAAAAGTTGCGTTTCTCTTGTCATTGTACCATAAAGAAATTCGATGTTTATCATTCTTTATCTTTAATTCCAGCCTTTTTGTGGTAATGTAGTAAATAAACTTATCTTATTTACTAAAAGCTTCATGTCTGGAGTCTGGATGATCAGTCATGCTGATGCATGATGATATTGATTGTCGTCCTGTATGTACATTAAATGTTGCCAAGCGCAAAATGCAACGTCCTGATTTTATTGGATTTTTTTAAGTTAAAATTGAGAAGAGTGAAAAATGCAAATTATTGCTTTTTTTATTGAAAACAAACTGTACTGAGAACGTTTCCATCCGCACGTGCGGATGGAGTAATTGCTTGCATATGATAAAAGTATCATTTCAATATTTTTGAAGCTTTTCAGTTATGCAATTTATATTATCACGATGAAAACGTTTCCGCGTGAAGGCTGAGAGGAAAAAATTGTGCTAATAATAATTTGAAACGTACATACAAGTGTAAAAGTTGCGTGAGTTCCATTATACAATTCGCTGTTAATAATTCATTTCATAGTTCATTTCAAAATAATTGAATTACATCCTCCTGCTTACACTTCATTCTACGTGGCTAATAGTTTTTTTCATAATATTTTATAATAACTGGACAGCTCTTTACAAGTTTAAATAATCCTTGTGAGAATTCATGGTTAAATACATAAATTATAATGAAGGACACTGCAATGCAACTTCCCATATGTTCCTTCCATATAATTAGATACGCACAATTTGTGACGGGCACAAAATTGGAAAGCTGATAAACATTACAAAGATGTTTATGTTTCTTATGCATATAGCTTTTGAGGATCTAATTGCAAGATTATTGGTGTTGAAAAAAATAATTAATTAAAAAATTAAAAAATGATGGATATATCAAAAACAACTGAGAGGCGATGATGGTACTCGAAGATTATATTTTGGGTATATAAAAAGTGATATGTTTGGAACGAGATATATATGTTCAGGCTAATGGATACACAAAGTTTATGTTAATACAAATGATCAAACCACATGGAGTAAGTATATATTACATAAATGTATGTGAGATATTTGCTAACCAGGTGATAAAAGCGGGATGAAAGAGGTAGGAAAATTATAACGGGAAGGTTTTGTGTAGGTGACTACGATCTACACATTACATTATTTAAATGTTCATTGTGTTTAGATAATAATTATTATATTGCGAATCAAAATTTAACTTTGAGACGAAAATTTGCTATCTTCAGAAGAATTATCGTTGGTGCTACCACCAGAATAATTATGACTTAAACTGTCGTCTTCGTCACAACCAGTATCTTCTGTATCGGAAGGAACTACATTCCACTCCTGCTGCTGCTGTTGAATGCCCTTGAAAAGGAAAAAAAATGAACTTTATTCATTCGCCTATGTTATACTAAATACTTAAAATTCAAAAGACTGAAATTAATACTATATGGAGTTTCAATTTACCTTTTTCAGGTACGATAAATGTGTGAGGATTGAATCTTTAGAGTTAGAGGAACTATCACTGGAATATAACCACCTGATAGTGGCTCGCTGCCTCTCCGACAGCAATGGATCTTTGTAGTCCATATAGTCACCATAAGCATCATCCGAGTTTGCTGGAAGTCTCACATTAAATTCAATGATTCCTTTTTCGGATAGCTCACTATCTCTTGCAGAAATTTGTGCTTGGACATCCTTATTGTTAATAACATAGGAAATGAGTTTTTCTCTCTTGGAGAGATCTGTGTCCTGCGTTCCTGGTCGGCGAATATTATGAACTGCGGCTGTTACATCCATACCTCCAATGTCTACGTGGGGGAAGAGCTTCACACTGTCGTAATCATAGTCTGGCAGATTAAATTTCCGGTAATCCGCCATAACCTCCAATGTGGTCGTTCTGGAAGAGACTCTCGGCCGGGAAGGTGAGTCTTCCTTTTTAACTTGAAGGCTCGGTGAGGGTAACCTCGGTTTGAGCTTCTCCACTGGATATGGATACAAAGGTTGATCATATAACTCCTCCTCTTTTTCTGGCTCGTCTTCATCTTCTTCTTCTTCGTCGTATGGTTCAAATTGTTTCGATTCGTCATCTTCTTCTTTGTCATATTCCTCTTCATCTTCCTTTTCATCTTCAAATTCGACTTTTTCATCCAAAAGGGAATCCTTTTCATCTCTAAGGGAGTCTTTCTCATCTTTGATTGAGTCTTTTTCATCTCTAAGTGAATCTTGATCATCCCTAGTGGAATAGTTCTCATCTCTGATGGATCCTTTGTCGTCTTTAAAAGATCCCTTATCATCTTTGAATGATTCTAGTTCATCTCTGTACCGTCCTTTTTCCCTGAATGAATTCCGTTCTTCCTCAAATAAATCCTTTTCATAATCCTCCTTCTCTCCTTCATCCCCCTCATAGTCATCCTCCTTGTCTTCAGGAAAGTCAGCATTGGGAGGAGACTGAGACCTAAGCTGAATAGCTGCTAGCTCATAATTAGGATCAATATCAATTTCTAACCCCCCAGAGCTGGAGAGCCTGCTGCGAATAGGAACGTGAGAAGAACTGTCACTTTCTACACTTTTATATCCATTGGATGTGGATCCGGCTGTTTGAGCTCGAGGGATCTCATACAAAAAGTCATCGCAAACGGCAATGTCTTCTATAGGGATTCCTGCCTGTAGCTTCTTGAGCAATGCTGGTACCGGAGGTGAACCCATTCGAGTAGGAATTGTAATTGGATTAGGAGCTGGACTTACATTATTTTGAATAATTGGACTCATTGCTCCCTTTATAGGGCTGGCCTTGCTTCTAGATCTCTTCTCACCTTTTTCATAATGCCGGCTACAGTTGGAATTATTTTCTGAATATCTAGAAGTTTTCTGCGAACTGGTAGTCCCTTGTGAAGTAGTTAAATTGGATGAATTTTTATTCCGTGAGCTGCTGTTTTGGAACTGGGAGTGACAGCGTCGATACTTCTCAGCATCTTGATAAGCCTTGTGTGGAATGGAAACGTCGGGTTCAGATTGAATTGTTTTAGTATTGCCAAAAACAGTTTTTCTATACATAACTTCGTCACTGCTGCTTTCTATAATTGTTTTCTTTGCTGTGGGTGATATGAGGCGGGACTCAATGGAATTATGAGGGTCATCATACCGGATTTCGACACTTCGGGACGTGGAGGATACGAATCGACTCTCTAAATCCACTTCAACAGTGTCCCCGTCTTCCCCAACAAGCTGTTTGAAATAGTGTGTCTCCACATTCTTAGAATTGATACTTTCCAATGACGGGGATGAGAAACGGCTACTATTCTCACTGGATCCTTGATGCTTGAGTCCGAAGGGATCAAAATCAGCATTGTTAGATGCGTTTAAGGGTCCAATAGTTCTACCCGGAATATCCGGGAAAATTTTCCTCGCCCGGTGCGTAGCAGCATCATGATTGGAATTACTAAAGTTCTCACGAGGAGTATTGTTCGTGGTTGGAGGTTTACTGTGATTGACTTGGATTCTTGCGGTAGCTTTCAAAGGCACTTGTTTTCTAGGACTTATGTTGCTTTCAGAAGGAGCTCGGTGAACACTAGCATTATTATTATTAAAATGACGATTGCGGAATCGACTGGGCGGTGAGCGCCCTCTACTTCTAGTTGAGGGCAATTCCTCTGACTCTGTGCCGGTATCACCCCCTCCAACCCCCACACTGTTGACTCCATGGAGCCGATCTTCAATCTTCTTAATCCGATCCATTCTTCTTTTCAAGCGTTGCTGGTATAATGGATCTTTCTCCGATTGCTTTACGTACTGCTTTTTATTCTGTGCTACCCCCCAACGAGGCTTTTCCGCCTTCTTTTTAGATTCACTCTCCTCCCCCGTACTTCCCTTGGATTTACTCCCTTTAACCAAACAATTGTGTGAGCGATGCTTCTGACCATTCTTCGAATCTGCCTTGGCTTCTAAATCAGTCTGCGTCCCGAATTCCCTTTGGTTTGATAAGCTTCGGCTCCGAGTGGATGAAGTATTCCTTTCCGGTTCGGGAGTAGGTTCAATATCCGGGAAAGGTGTTGCAGGCAATGTCTCATCTTTGTATGAACCTTGTCTTGAAATATTTATCATTGATTGACTAGATGTGATATAATTGGATGGAAATATGGAATCTGTGGGAGGATTCGTTTCCGGATCAGGAATCGCTGCTTCGGATCCAACAGATAACCTCCGGTCTTCTTTTTCCTTTGGTTCCTTCTCCTGTGGTTCATCAACCTCATTCTCATCATCTTCTGTCTTGAGGATCTTCCGAATATCCTTCGTTTCCGCTAAATCATATTGGTACTTCGGTTCATCACCTTCCTGGAAATTATTCCTTTCTATTAGTTTTATTCTCATAGATCCTATACATTTTATAAAAAATTTTTGGATACATCTTTCCATACCTCACTCGTATTGTGACAATTATTGTAGTATCTCATTTTACGAGCTTCCAATTCTAATAGCTCTAATTCCCTCAGGCGCTGAAACTTAGCCTTTTCCTCATCTTCCAATTCCTCCTTCAATCTCCTTTCCTTCTCTTCTTTTATCCTCTGCTGACGCTCTTCAATCTATAAATACATTAGGACATACATCAGCAATTATTTGATCATTAGCTTAAATGCATTATTATAATCACAAAGCAACGAGTCATAAAGACATCAAATATTTTTCATTCATCGATTGCAAATACGCAAGTAATGCTCTTATTACTTGTTTTCTAATAGCCTCCTGATGCTCAATAGCTGCAAGTCGCTTGCGTTCTTTCTCCGCTACGATTTCTGGATCGGGTGGTACATTCTGGCCTCGGAGGTAATTCCTGCATGAAAACACATCAACAGACAACTTCTGTGAATACGCAACCATCAGATAAGGTCTGGTTTAACCTTGTAGTCTAAAGCCTTCATTAAATACATTACATACATCTTACTCTGCAGCAACATATACATATTCTTATGTTCGCTAGATTTGAGGCAATTACAATTCCAAATAGCCTCCAATAACCCAACTAAACTATGTATAAAAGACCTCCAAACTCAATCTGACATCTTCGTTTCTTTTAGTCATATTTTAATTCTAGTGGCAGTAAAATAAGATGGAAAATCTTTTAGGAATAACAAGTAGTGTTGCATAAACATAATGCAGCAGTGTTTTAGCTCTGCTCTACAAAATTCTACAAAATGTCACACTATATACATTTATTTGTCCCAAGTTGGAGTCTATTTTGATAAGGCTATGAAAAATCTTACAAGCTCGTGTGTTTCATATTGTTATACAGGGAAAGTTGGAGAAAGCACGTATGGTCAAACTCTTCGTCTTTCGTCTTAAATGTGACAGGTTTAGTAAATGAATAAGGGTGATTGTGGTTCTGTAGTGGTTGCTCGTGCGGTGCTACTACATCTTTCCTTCTATGGCGCTTTATTACAATGCTTTTATTACATTATGTATAGGGTCAAGCACGCAAGAAAGTCATCAAGCACCTATTTTTTCCCTATCGGACCAAGATATCGGAAATAAAGGGAACATGCTCTCTCAATAAATTCTACGTGTTCCACTCCCCGTCCTCAAAATCTTTTGTAACCCGCTTTCGTACGTATACATATCATTTTTTCCATATTGCATCATGCAATGTGATGTGAATGGGAGTCAAAAAAAGCTTCAACTACTGCATGTATAGAACAGTATTTTCCAATGCCATTCAGTAAAATATTACTTACAAATGTTAAAGTGTCCAGACGGGACTCTAAGTACGTACATTCAAGTGTCCTGACGGGACTCTAAGTATGTACATATTTGAAATAAACTAAGATTGACGATTTCTGGCACGTGTGACGTCAAGGAAAAAACTATACTGTAACATTATGACTTTAACCTACATATACCATTTTTTTCACTTCTGAAAATTTTTTCCACCTCGTGAATTTTAGAACATATATCTACGTATATATGCACGTTTTTGTATGGAGTGTATGCTTATTGAAGAAATAAGAGAAGGAAAAAAATCAGAATCGTCAGAATACAGTCAATAATGAAACAGAGTGCGACAGTCTCGTTAAAATTGTCCTTGCAATGGTAAAAACGCAACTGAAAGGGTTACCAGTTACCCTTATACAAGGATATCGTTCAAGCGAAATATAATTGCATACTATAAAAGCAGCATCCTACGTTAGGAAGAAGTCAAAGAATGTACATCTACAGAATACGTACGAATATGTAAGCAAATTGTCTCACCATAGCCTTAGCTCTATACTAAAATAGCTATTGCCATAAATTATAACCATTTTGCAAGTAATATTGCACAACAATATTACACAATTTGCACAACAATATTCGTAAGCTAATTCATGTACATATTGATTATAGATTAGATCAACGTGGATGAACGGACCTGTCGTTCTGGCTTGTGTCATTGATTCCAACGACATTCCGTAAATCGACGGAGCTTTGATTAGAGAAAAGATTGCCTGATCCTTGAAATTCGGTATTGTTCTGATTATTACCACCATTGTAGAGGCTGGGCTGGGAGACGCTATTTTGCATTCGAGAAAGTCCTTTTTCCAGCCAAGCTGGAGCATTTGCTATAGCCGTATCATCTCTAGAGGGTTGTGGAAGGTGATCATTGGACTGAGACGGCTCCCAAAAATGTCCAACTCCGATCCCTTTGTCGCCCCATCTAAGGTAGATTGTACAAGCATGACATTAATTACCTGTTTGAACTAGTTCACGGAAATACACGCAAAATATGTTTTTAAATTTAAAGGGCATTTAAACTAGATCTAAGCTTACTTAGGTCGTTTCTCATCTTTTTCCATTTGCTTCCGGATCCTCTGCTCTTCCCGCTGTTTTTCCAATTCCGATAGCCATTTTTCTTTTTCCTGGAATCAGTTTTTAAATTCAACTAAAACAGACCAGGTATCGTAAATCGTAATATTGAGAAGCGTAAATATATTTGGTAGAAGTATGTATATTAGAATAAAGTAAAATAATAAAAATCGGCAAGCTGGTAGCAAGTATTAAGTGGGCATGGAAAGAGTACCAATTTCTGGATCTCCTTGTATGAGTCAGTATTGGAGACAGCGGAGTCGAGACCAACCGTGATGGAGCTGCGCATAGCTGATGGAGTGGGATTTATTACTTTATTATTATTGCAATGAGGATGAAGATTATTATTTTTGGTATCTTTATGTTTACGCTCTTCAGTTCCATGATAATTCGATCGTCGATCCACGCTTATATTATGAATGATCACATTCGAGGCCAGAGGATCCGAACCACCGGGACCTCCACGTTGTCCTCCCCCACCCTTGCCTTTCGAAGCCTCTCCTCCAACCCTTGGACCATCCCCGCTGCCATTCCTGATTTGTTATTACAAAATATTTGTATCAGTATAGAAGTACTTTTCAGAAGCGATGACATTAAAATAAATTCCTTTCATTCTAAGACTGAAAGCTTAAAAGAAAGGAATTTGAAAAATATATTTTTCATAGATGAGTGAACAAGTACCGGGACACTCCGCTGTACTCCTCATTACTTAAGCAACCATTAACTTCACTGTGATACCCCGAAGTAAAGGCCTCCTCATCCATAGACGACCAACCTCCATTTGTTGTTGAGGTAACGGAATGAGCTGACTGTTGCTGGAAATGACTGCTGGTCCTTTTACTATTAGTTTCCATAGCCTTGCTGTGGCTATCATACTTTACAGCGCTGATGTTCAAGGCATTGTGTAAATTGTTGTTGCTACTAATCATGACAGCGTTATTGACTTGGAACGTATCCGTCTGCTGAAGACTCCCCACTTGGCTGTGATTATAATGGACCTCTCCCGTCGTCGCATTGATACAAATGGGCAAGCTTGTCTTCCGGGATACTCTCAATCCCACGGCTTCCTTGTCCACTTCCGCATTCCATAGGGACTTCTGCTGCTGTTGTTTTGCAGGACTCAGGTTATTCAGGATAGGTGGCAAGTGGCATTCGCTGGAGAAGACAAGTGCATGTATATAGTCCATGTCATCATCAACATTTTAAGCTTGAGCCAATGTAATATGTACCGAACGCGAACTAATGTATTTATTAATTTTAATAACTCTCCAAATTAAATAAGCGTCACCTCATATGGCTACAAAGTTTCAAATAAAAAGCATACGTTCCAATAATACTACCACCAAGCAATTAAATACTACGTCGCGCGTCGGTAAAATTATTCTTATAGCTTTTGCACCATTGCAGTCAAACACATTTCCTAAAATTGATGATGACAATGTCTTTAATACAACTCAATGCTCACGGCGGTGTACTACAGCCCTTATAAAATCGGGCCTTTGATGCTTTAATCTTTTTAATGATGGCTTAAAAAATTGCATGCATTACCCCATTCCATTTGTTTCTACGGAATGCAGTTGGTCACATGCCCACATGCCCGAATGTGAGTCGGCATGGGAAACTATTTTTTCAGACCTCTGCGATTAAAGTCCCTCTGCTTTGCATCTGCAGCTTAAAGATGGTCTACTTAGATTAGAGCCTCATACATACACAGTCACACATTTTACACCAATAAAAGCCTTTTCTGGGTAATGGTTACGGTGGAAGTAGGAATCAAAACCTGTTGTTCCAGATATAATTATTTACTTCATTCATAGCCTCAGCTTTTTACAAAACGCATACCCTGAAAAAAGTACGTTCATCTCCTAACCTTATATTTACAAAGTAGATTTTTGACAGAAAATGTTTTGGACACACAAAGTAGCTGTTTGCTTGTAAGCTAATTATGTTTAGAAAATTATGACAAATCGCACTCCCTCCAGTAGGACACTGAACTTTTAACCTACATTTGATTCTTGTGCATGTCATTAGTTTTCTTTGCTGGGTGTACTAAAAACCGATACAATGGAAAATGAAATTGATATTGTGTCCTCACTACAGTGTAAATGTATTGGTTGATATACACCTAAGTGCAAGTCATTCAGGTCCTGGCATTATTTTCTCCCATCGCCATATTAGATACATGTGTATCCATATAGAATTTTGAATAATAATACAAGCATCTTGGAAAAGTAGGGGAGAAGTGACAAGGAATGGAAAGCATTCATAATATGTGTACAGCCACATGCAATATTAAATTACATGACAGAAAGAGAAAGCGAAAGCTTTTGACTTGACAACCCCACAATGGCTTGTGCTTCCTAAAAGACGGATTCAAATAAGAAGAAAAATCCATACTTGCTAAACAACATAAAAATGAGACACGTTGTTTAAAAAAATCTGCCTTTTTTTGCTGAAAATATTTGCAATTTGCTGCGTTGCAGTATTTTAGTGAATGATATCGTTATATAAAAATGTAAACATAGTGCTAATTTTTGTATGTAAAGTATATATACATAGACTATACATGGTATCTTATTGACAGCCTTATATTTAAATGAATAGAAAATGTTTTCATGCTCCGGATAATTTCAATTTCCAATGATGCAGGTTATAATTAAAGCTTTCGTGGATAACTTATGAGAAAGTAGTGATGATATTTCCCTTACCTTTGCAACGTGGACGATTGAAGCTTGTTTACGTACGTTTGGGTAGTCGCCGGATGAATTGTATTTGACAACGGTCGACCCCATGGACTCCATAATCCGTTCAGTTCTTCTATAACAAGAGGTCATTTCTTTAGTAATCAATTTCAAAGATCCACATTATTCATTCTTAAAGTCTGTGATTTATGATGGTATACAGTGTATTGTGTAGTAACTTAAACTAAAGTTTTTCAATGAGGAGCAAATTATTCTGATTGGAGCATGTTTCAGGTATAGCGTACAATTGCAGCCTCTACACATTTTCATTATTTACGCCCATAAAATATATTTCCTGTCGAGAAAACCTTTGTTCAGAAAAACTGGTAAACAAATTTTAGAGCAGTTTAACTTTATTTGAATAGAAATAAATTCTTGGACGTAAGACTCAACATTAATATCAGACTGAAAGAGGCTAAAGCCATTGTTATGATAGAATCGATTAAGAAACTCTGGGCTCGTGCTCTAATTTCTTTATAATTTTTTTCAGTGAGTTTTGGTTCTTTTGTAACACTTTCAAGTTTCCATTAGAGATTTCTAAAAGAAAAAGAATGCACAGACGGAATGCATGCCAGGCAGGTGATGTTGTTTGAAGATCTAATGGCTGCATGTACTATTACGAATCTGCTGAACATATAAGGTACCATGGATTTTTCTTTGAATAAAAATGAGTAAGTATAAGTTGGAAGGTACATAAGTAAATAGAAATTTCGCTTTTTTCGAAATTTTGAACAAAAATTTCGTTCAGCTCTTGATGACTGACTGACAAACAATGTAATAGTGGTGTTTTCTTCATAAGCCCAGACCAGATGTCTTGATTCATATACTTCAGCTTAATTAAAATGTATAGGGAAAAATGTGGCGGTTTTTTTCATTCTGACAAACCTTGTCCTCAGCCAGCACTTTTGCATGATTAATTCTGCAGACACTATCACTGTAACGATAGCATTTAATGTAGAGCATATGTTCACGTGTCATGCAGGGTATTTTGGCTTCTGGATTTCTCAAGTATGACGGTTCGAAGACCCTTGTCCTCAAGGAAGGTTTTCGTGTGTCTCACCCATACATTTATATTATGGTGATAGCACGTAAGTATTTGATTAACCCAGTTCATTTATAATGGAATCAATTGACTTCCCCAAGACTATATATCATGTGTCAACAACGTACTCTATAGCTGTAAGTTCTATATGTCAATAGAATCCTGACATGCCCAAACATGCTTATATAAACATCTCATGATCGAACCAATCTCACTGAACTTATCTACAAGAGTAAAAGTGGATTTATTTATGTAAGGGTCATTCCTTTATTCTCCAACGTGTTTAACAAGTTCCAGTTAATGTTAAAAGTAGAAAGAGCATTCCTGGAAAAGTAGAAACTTTTGCAAGCTTACGACAAATAAATGACTGGGTAGAGTTTGTAGTAACAAGGTATTACCGTGATTTCGCAAATAGCCATGGTTTTTCAAGTTCCAAGGAAACATTGCATTTGCTTCTAACTTCCAACCGTGTAGCCCAATAATCAATCAGACTAAAAAAGTGATTCACCCCTTTCAAGTGCTATGTATTTACAAAAGAATTTGTAAGCATGTATTTACTTAAGAGACATACGTACATATATGTTATACGGTGAATGGTCTGGAAACATACATTTAGCGATTCGGGTGATCAATGTTTTTTTGCGTAGAGACATCCACTCGTTATTCATTGTATATTTTCCCATTGTTTGCTGGTCATTCACTTGGAAAAAGTACATTTACAATTCCGAGAATAGAATACCCGGAAGACGGAAATACAATTCGTAGTGTTAATAATTGATCGGAAATGTTTCATCTTTGAGCATGCACCTATTTTGTGGCAGACAAAAGACACTCACGCGTAATTTCACACCTGTCGACCTGTCTGCACCTCAGCATAAAATATATGTCAATTCTAACTTCTAACTATGAGGTTCTTAGAGACATCGAAGATTAATTAATGGGATTTTACAGGCTTGGTATTTTATTTTACTTTGAATCGCCCCTGAATGATTCAGAAAAAAACTTAAAAAAAATATATCGATAAAAATATGGGGAAAACCTTTCCTTGAGTCGATCAGTCGATAACAAGCTGGAGGCTGGAGTCTACTCTGTGTATGATGGGAAGGTAAAAGAGGGGGAGAGCTCCTGGTACACTTGAACATAAGCTTCTGGTTATCAAATGGTCAAGGTACGCAAAAATATGGGATACACATGCATATGCGTGCACATACACACCGGTATGAAATGAAAGAGAAATAAGCAGAGAGAATAAGAGTTTAGTCAATACGATTACCCCTATTTCTCATGTAATCGTTCGATGATGAGAAAGACATGGATAAGAAGCCTTTCCATGGAAATATGAATGGTCACCCTTTTCATATCGGCGTGTAAACTCTCCCTTCACAGGGAAAACTTAAAAAATAAGGTGTAATTAAATCGGTGAATTAAATTAATCGTAATTTCTCACCCTTTTCTCTTGCCCACTGTTGTTTCTTCTGTTCCATGAGAGATAATGGCTTCTTGAGTTCGGAGGAGGATAGCATCTCGGACTTGGAACCTTGAGCTTGTACCTTTTTCGATGGTATACAAAATAGTTCGGTTGAAATGGAAATTTCTGCTATACTTTTATTTTCACTTTTATTGGCTCTTAAGGAAACTGCATCCGTTGAATGATTATGGTCGTTGGGGACAGCAGTAGTGACTTTAGTCTTTAAGTCTTTAGTAGATTCATTAGACTCGGAACAGAATTTATGAGGATATTGTTGAATGAGTCGGGTGGAATTAGTAGAGATTTTAGGACCAGTCACTCGACTTGTTTTAAAGTTATTGTTGTTGTTCACATGGTTGCTGGCTACGGTCTCACTTTGTGTAACTTTGGGTTTTGCATGATTCTCTGGTAGATGATATTGCACTGTTGGATGTTCAGGGCTGGAAACTAAAAATTAATACGTCACTTTACTTAAAAATTTAACTTTCACTTCTCTACTTAAACCAGTTTCGTTTATTGCAAGCCGAATTATATTTAAAATGAGGATAGGGGAAATATTTTTTGTGGAGAGAAGACCAAAGTGTGAGGTTCTTCCCAAGGAATAACCTGAGGTAAACTGAAAGCTTACAACTTGGAGAACCGTTCTCATTCCCTCTAAAACCCTGGTTGTTTATGTGGTTGATGGCACATGTGCAGGAGCAACTCTCATTTTTATTCCAAAGCTACTTTATGAGAAGTATACTCTGTATAGAAGTACGGTCAAGATTTTACAATAAGCTCAGTAAATAGTTTTGCAACACGAAGCAATTTTCATTTATTTAAATTAATTCTCTACATAATTTTTTTTCTTTATTTTAGGCATTTAGAGAACCAGGATCTTTGATAGAGAGCAACATGATTTAAGTAACAGTTCCTAGAAGGATGTATACTGCTAACTTTGTAACAGGGAGAAAGCGAAGGAGAAAGTTACATAAATAGGGACATAAATATTGTTCATCCGTACTGAAATTATTCTTATTAGATAAGAACATTCAAGGGCCGAATTCTCGAAACAAAACTTGAGTAAATTAACTACAAATCTTATGTATCATCCTAATTTCTGATCCTATATAGGGTGTCAAGTATGTACCTCCTATCATTGATTTCTTTGCAGATTAAGAGGCAATGCAATTTCAGCTTGAAGGACAGGCACGAAAAGCTACGTAAAAGTTCACTGTATTTCTTGACATAATTGACAGCAGCATATTATAGTGTACTCTGTGCTAGAGGTCTAAATACTTTGTAGTACTTTGTAATACTCTTTGTACTTACTTTTTTACTGTAGGTTTAATTCTTGAATCAAAGCAACTCACTCCTATAAAAACGTCTAGACTATAAGCCCAGACCTCAGTAGATTTTCAAAAAGTGTATATAAAAAATGGAGTCACTGCGTCAATAGAGATTTATATAAGATCCCAGTTTTCTAGGGTTATTTATAAATGTGTAGTGGGTGAGCTATCACTTCTTTTGTACTTATTATTTTAATGGAGTTTTATGGGCTGAATGTTTTCTGATTGTGAGTTTTATCTCCCTTGCCTACATCGCTTTTACACTTTTGCCATGACACAATCAAAACATTTGGTTCACCTCCAATTATCATTGCAAGGACCTCATTATAGTTCAAATTCCATTTTCAAACTCCCAACTTTAAGACTTGAGTTCGAAGAAGACGATGATTTAATAATAATGCATTGATTGACAGTAAAACAAAACATAAAATCGGTCATTAAATTCGTCAAAATTCGCATTACATTACATGAAAAACTCATGGTTTTTAAGGACAGAAGGGAAATAAGCTTCACTCAAATTTCATTGGAATTGGTTGTATGAATTAATACAAATATTTATTTCTATTAAATCCCAGTTTTTTACTATGGTCATCCGTTGTTAATGCAAAATCCTTTTTAGAACCGTTTTGTTTAGGTTAATTAATGGTTTAAAAGTTTATATAGATCATGTATCATATATATATAGACCGGCACACTCTCCGGCTTATCCAATTCCATAACTTCACCCCATTTGCCACTCATTTCTGGGTCAGGACATGATGACTTTTCTACTCAAATAAATTTTTATACAATACTTTAAAAAAATATTATAAATTTTAAAAAATAAGCGAACTTTTATACGCTTTTAGTATGAACAAATATGATATGGGACGGACATATGCCTACATGGAATTATGAAGCATTTCATCGGATTGAAACGATCTTCGCTATAAAAAATCATAGCTGCACAAGTATTTAGGGGTTTCGTTAGATGCAGCATGCAGCTCTACTTAAGCAACCCGTTTGTATCAACTCCTAATTTACCACTGCACTGGCCTTGCTAGTGTTTCACGCCTCGAGATTATTTCTCCACTCCATTTGCCCCTTTATTGTCACATATATAATCAATTTTATTTCATTTTAGTTAAAAGTTAACATGTACCGACGTACGTATTTGTGATGTGGTCCATCAGTTTAAAATTTTGACGAGTGGCGAAATGTAAATTTCAAAAACAATGTTTTTCTTCTTAACTACTGGTCTGAGTTTGAACATTTTTACAGATAAGTAACCTGGAGAGTCCTTAAGGAACATTAGTACCATTTGTCCAAAACGAGCCTACCCTTCTGGGTTTCACTGTCCAGGGACTAATAACGGACGCAGGGACGTACGGAGCAGGTTTTTACTCAGCGAGTCACTAAGCGACACGACTTCCAAATAAAAAAGTTCAGTCGCTCGCGTGACAAGTTGCAAAGAATTATTCTGAAGAAAATCGCATTGAATTCGCACATCTGTCCTTTTTAGGGCATCGCAGGGGCCCTTATCTGATTGTCATATGCGTACGTTCGCGAACACGATTGCTACAAAACTACTCGACCAATTTCAATAAAAAATTTTGTGAACGTTCCTTAAGTGACCTGTACGGATGAGTTCGTATTTGATTCAAATGGGTTGGGTAGTTTCGCATGAAAATTTCGTGTTTAATTACATTCTGACTATCTAAAATTTTGATTGGACACCTTAAAATTTTGAATTTTTTTATTTCAATGAAATTTTTTCTTTGTCAACTATATGTGACTAGATCCATTTTCATTTTGACTATCCTGAAATTTTAATTCGGCACTTTAATATTATTTTTATGATTTTTTATTTCAATGAAATTTTTTCATAGAAAACGTAAATTTTAGTATAAAGTCGCAGTCGCAAGTCGTATTTGCTCATCGACTAATTTTAGGGCTATGCGAAACCAGCTTTCCATAAATGACAACGGGAATCTCACTGATTGTGAGTGCGCTAAAGCAGGACCTTAAATATCATTTAAAAATTTTAAAATATAGAGTCGTTTTTGATCACATTACGCATTATCAGCACAACACCTTGTTTTATTATATTTCCCTTTCCACTCCATCCCTGATAATTGAAAGGATTCCAATCCAAGGAAGTCTCTCAGAATACAATTCAAAATAATAAAAAAGAAACGAGGGGATTTCCTTTGCTGAAGCTAGGGCTGTAGTTTGTTATTGTCATGTAGTTATTGTTATTGTTCGGGTCAGACATGAACTAAACAATATAGTTGAATACTGTTTTGTTCAGCGAATTTTGTTCTTTGTTATTGTTCACCTAATTTTGCTCTTGTTCTTTTAATATTGTTATTGTTATAGTTCACGTATGTATTTCTCCATGCTTCCCTAATTTGTTGTGTTATTATTTCAGTTCGTAAGCTTCAGATATTGTTATTGTTCAGTTCTTGCAGATTTAAATTGTTATAGTTGTGTTCAATGAACTGAACAAAACTGAACAAAAGAACAAAACTAAACGTGAACTGTATTACAGCCATAGCTGAAGCTATACAGAGCCAAAGAAGGCGCGAGAGCAAAATTGACCGACTTCGGCATTTCGAGGTATGAACGAGCGTCGTCTCTTGCTCTTGACCTTAGAATAATTTCATAGTTTGAAAACAATGTTATTTTGGATTGGACGGAAGACCTCCAATAGGCTAGTGCCCCATTTGAACTTTCATTTCAAAGATATTATGAATTAGTGAACAGTGAACCTGAATTCCTCACGTATCTATTGTCAGTTAGTTTGGTAATTAAAGTTTTTTCTCCTCCTTTTGGAAAGTTTTTACTGTTTGATAATTAGACAGTTAGCGCACCTATTTACGTATATCCCTTATAAAACTTATAGCACTTATAGAACGTATAATCCAAAATTTTACATTTAAAATGTTAATCTATACGTTCTATAGTGCTTAAGTTTTAAACGGGACATACGTAAAGGGGTTGCGCTAACTGCTTAATGGAAGTACGTGGGATAATTTGAACGTATGTGAAATTAATTGGATCTTATAATATTTACCTACATCAAAATAAAAGAAAACTTATAATTTTGTTGAATGCAGTTTATAAAAAGGGACTGACCCAGTCCAGTTATTTTCGTTTTGTTAACGGTGATTGTACTGTCCGATAGAGACTGACTCACTTTTGAGACTGTTTTGGGTCCAGTCTTTGCAGCCGTTTTTTTCACCAATTGTCCTTGTGGATTTGTAGAAGTTGAAGTAGAGCCGGTGTGAGAATTTTGTTGAGCCAGTCGGGTGTTTTTCGGTTTATCTTTCACCATTATACTTTTTATTTAATCAACAGCGAGGAAGGTTTGCAGTCCTGAAAATCTTGATAGTAAAGTTCCATTGGAGTTTGAATAAATAGGAAGAGGTACGGTAGGAGAGAGTTTGTATTTTTGCTAATAATTGTTTTTATAAATGCAACCCTTTAGTTGTTATTTCATATTTAATAATAAATTATGTAGAGAATTAAATAAAGTTTATTATGCAGTAACTGGATGGTTTTAAAATATATGACTTACTACTATAAAATGGATTGTCAGTGTACATAAAAGTTGTGTTTGTAAGCAGCCTTTTGCCTTTATTTCTCCGGAATATTAAAGTAATCGCTGTCAACCTCAACAACTTTAACTGCATCTTCAATTTGGGAACTTCCAACAATGCAATGTAGGGAATCAAGTGAGGTTAGGTTGGTAGGAAACAAACGAAGAATGTTGTAAAGTTATGTTGCGATTGTTGCGATGAAACATTTGCTCAAACAAAGTTGAAAGAGGAGAGTTAAGGATTCTTAACTCTATAAAAATGCGAATGATTATCCTGTCATGAATAATATTATTAAACTATATAATCTACAAAATGACACAAAAATGAATTTGAAACAATAAAAAACTATTCTTTTGTTGACAGAATGTGCTGAAAGGATAGCTAACTGGGAAGCGAAGACTAGTACTTGATCACCATCAGCAACAGTGATCGGGTGGGGTCACCATGGTTGCCGACAAAGTGATTTCTACTTTTTCAAGTAATGTGTGTGCGGATGATGAGGTCACACTTGGTGAGGCCCCATGTGTTAAGCCTGTAGAGGATTTCGATGAAGCTAAAATACTGGAACTGGAACCTAATGTGCACACTGAATCTTCTTTGGATAGTTTTTGTGAAGTTGTTGTTTCATTTCGCTGCAAGTTCTGCAAGTATGTAGCTAATGACAGAGTGGCGGTAAAGAAGCATGTTCATGAAATGCATTCTGAGAAAAATCGGGATATACCTGTGAGTATTCACAATTCAAATACGTATGATGCGTACGTATAATATGTATGATGCCGTTGATAAGAGAAAATGTAGATAGTGTTTGGTAATAATAATAATTTAAGTATGCATTACTATTTTGATTTGAAATGGTTTAGGTGCCAGACGAAAAGAAGAGTGAAGACTTACCAAATCAAACTGGGGTGGAGAACGCGATTGCAATTCAATCAGAAGAACACAAGAACATGAAAATAATTGACAAGGATGAAGTTTTTTTCTGCTCCGACTGTAGTATTATATTTTCTTCCGCGGAGTTATGTTGTAACCATATGATTGAAGTTCACAAATTACAATCCTTTGGAACTGACCTGATCAGGGAAAATCCTTTGAGTTCTCAAAAACCTCTGACAGCTGAAGTCAAGCGAAAAAGGGTAAAAACTAGATTTACATTCTCTAAGCACCCCACAAGCGGGCCAGCGTGCGATTAATGCAAAAGTGTCATTTTTTACGTAGGTACGGTGTTCAAAGCAACTTCCTGAAACGGTGCTACCAGGAAAGAAGTCGAAGCAATGTCAGACTGTGGAACATATGTGCAAATTATGTAAAACTAAATTCAATTCTACCAATGCACTTCAGGTCCATGAAAAATGTCATATAGCTGTAATTGAGACATCCAACCAAACAAAGAAATTCAAAGCCTCAAAGAGTTACGTCAAAGGATATACATGTTGCTTCTGTGATTCGGACAAATCTGGCAAATTTCTTACATGGGGTAAATGTGCTTTTCATTTGTGGAAAGAACATGAGGTTGATTGTGACCTGTACACATGCTCCATTTGCAAGGTTTTAATATAAACAAACTCATTATTTCTGGATGGTTTTCGTAATTGTTTTACAAATCTAATGGCTTACACTTGCAGTACAAAACACCAACTTTGGCGAAGCTAAAGGATCATGAACTCCTTCACAGTTCCGAAGCGAAATTTACGTGTTCAATATGCCGCAAGAGTTTCAAACAATTTAAACAGGTAGGAATTTTACTCAAAAAGTTAACATTCAGCAGGTGAATGTTTCAAGATCAAGTACAATCACATTTTCAACGTGGTGTGTACGCTCATGGGTGCTCTTCATTGATATTTCAGTTAAAAACTCATGAGAAATATCATAAGACAAATCAGACCAAATTGGCTCCTACAGAGGAGTCAAGATGGTACACTCCTAAGGAATGCCCAGTTTGTAACCGGATTCTCTCGGATTCAAAATGTTTGAAAAAACATATCAGTGCTGTGCACAATAAAATGAAGCCTTATGCCTGCAACATATGTGGTCATAGCAGTGCTCGAAAAGCAGAATTGCAGGTAAACGTTCAATTTATATATTATTTATATACCAAGCTATTGTATACTACCTTATTTTAAAACTAACTTGTGTTTGTGATTCTTGTCAACCGGTAATCGCAGCTTCACATAAGACAACACACCGGGGAGAAACCGTACAAATGCCCCGCCTGTCCCTTTTCTACCGGAGATCACAACTCCTTAAGGAAACACAAAAGGCGCCATACGGATAATAAACCTTATGAGTAAGTTCATTGCCCCTTCTTTATTATCTCTTAGTGGGCACCCATAATTATGATTGCAAATTTAAAATGCAAACCAGTAATACACATGAAAAAACGTTTTGCTCCTGCTGTAGGTGCCCTCACTGCGACTATTCTGCAATCCAATCTCACGCTTTTAAAAAGCATGTGTTAGCAGTTCACCCTGGCCAGGAAATTGTTTTTGTCTGTTCGTTTTGTCCCCTTGTTAGTGTGAATGAAAAAGCATTTGAAGCTCATCGTAAGGATCATGAGGAAGGCCGAATTCAAGTGAATGACCATGCTACGCAGCGTAAGAATTTCCTTGGATTTATTGACCGTATTTGTTTTGTTGTTTAAATTATTGCAGCATTAATTTCAAGCATCTTAAACGCCCTTATAGACTCTCCAGAGCAAAGTAATCCGATTTTGCCTAGTACAGATGAATCCACCCAAGCCTCTACGGAATCTGTAAGGATTTTTAAAATATTTTGGAAAGGAGTTTTATTCAGTTATTTGGATTGAGCTATTTTAGTATTGGTCCGTATCCTATTTTTGCAGGTTGAAAGCAACGAAGGTAAATCCAGAGCTAAGTTTTGGCTCAGAGACGACGATAGCATGGAAATTCCCGACACAGGCGGTATAACTATCCCCGCCTCTGAATCTGAGAGAGATCATTTAAGTTACGACCAACGTGAACCCTCACTAGATGCAACCACAAACGGTGGCGTGGAATCAGCAGAAACGGAAGCTTCTAGCTCTTATGTTTCACGCAGCAGTCCATTCACTACGGCAGAAGGAACTGTGCCAATCCTTCTTCCGTCAGTAGTTAACGACAAAAACAAAGATTGTGTTGATGTGCTCCCGGCAGCGCAACAGGACAAGATGATAAAAGTTAAAAATATTCAAATTAGTAACGACATTGTAAAAGTGAATAGGGAGGAACAAGCACGGAAGTCTTGTGCAGAATTAAACACTGCAGGAACATTTGAACCTATCGATGAGACTAGGGCCATCAGTATTATTACAGAGTTGCTAGCTGAGGGCGACTGTAACACACTTAATCAGTTCTTCCTTGACCCAATGTTAAATGATTCTATTGATTTACCTGATATTTTATGTAACGAGCATTCTAACGATGGTACCCTAGAGAAACTTCTAAATATGAATGTAACTGGGTTCAGTTAATTTAATGCTCTCGTTGCATCACCTGTGGTTGTGTTCGTTGTTTGGAGCGTACTTATTCAAATTAGTAATTACAATTGTATATATATATGCATATTTATTTTATCCTCGCGGAGCGCGGAGGTTTTGTCTTTTCGGCGTTTATCGGGATTTGCTTTGTTCAGAGTTCAGAATAATAATCTCAAATTAATCTCAATCCTCAAAAAATATTATAACTCACATACTCACATTACTAAATCTAGATCTAGAATGCTGCAAACTTTTTTTAAAACGAAAAAAATAACATTGTACAGAGAATAAATTATTTCGAAACCATCATGCACCATTTTAAAATTCAAACCATTGCTTTCAAAACATTGTTAGACAAAACGAAAAATCGAATAATTTCACATTTTATTATTTTTAAGGAGCAGAGTAGTTACATCGTATAAATCACCGAAAAAATTATTATTATTGTGAATTGGTCTGAAACAAAGCGATCGAGATTTCGGTACAAGAAGTTATGAGTTATGACTATGACACGTAATAAAACACAAAATTAAAACGACAAAATTGCAAAGAATTTGGGAGCAAGGAGCACTTATTAATTTAAAATGAGTTTTAGGTTGCTGTAATCAACCATAATTATGTTAATTAACAAACTAAATTATACAGTGAAAGAATACCATGACCTCAAAAAAACCCAAAAGTCGAACCCACAGCTTCGACAACCCAAAAACCAATTACGCTGACAATGACGATCTTGCCACACCCACAACATCATATTACTCCCCATACCCATACTCTTACCCTTCGACGTATCCAATATCAAAATCAAAATCAAAATCTACTCAAAACCGAAGAAAACGCGACCGAGAGTGTAAACCAATTAAACCAATGTGCTGCTGCCAAAATGTAGATGACCCATGTAAACCAGAATCAGTTCAACCTTGCTGTTGCACCCTGCTGTACCAACCACAAACCATTAACCCATACCCACCCTTCAATCCTTACCAGTACCATAACTGGAATAATTCCGTTCCACCAAAAATAATTTGCTTATCACAGGATGGTAGTTATGATCCTTGCAAGGACTGCGAATTCAAAAAACTACTTAATACCATGTGTGCCGATGATGGTAAGGATAAGAAAAAATGCAGTAAGAAAAAGGAAAAGGAAAAAAGAAAAAAAGAAAAGAAGAAAGATAAAGGTGAGAAATCTAAGGAGGATGGGGAAGTCAAAGATGATGGTGGACAACCTTCGAGATCTTCAGGCTCAGGCCAAGGAAGTTATACCACAACACCTAGTTATTACGGTAGCTATAGCGATGAAAAATCTAGTAGTGAAGCTACTAAACCAACGAGCTATACTAATTACTATTACTATAAAACTACAAATTCTGGGTCAAAAAAATAAACCAGAATATTTCTGAAAACTGGAAATTCAATTTTAATAAAACATCCTTAGATTGATTAGCTTATTTAGCACGCAATCACATCATGCTTAAGCGCGCCGCGCGGACGGAATAAAAATGATTGAGTTTCGAAGGACTTCGATTTAGTCCTTCGAAACTTTATTTTAAATTACAATTTTCGCATATGAAAAACTTTATGAACGACTGCCACGACGACCGGAGCCACGCACGCAAGTCTCCATCTCGACTCGATATTTTGCAAATTATTATTATCAATGCTTGATAGCGATGCGATGTGATGGTATGATTACATGATATATTATAATACTAGACATTAAGCCATCCGCCATGCGGATGGGAATCTCTTCTTGATGAGGATGAGATGAAATCTTGCGACCATGTGCATTAATTATGAAGAAGTCGCA
>JAQFXU010001022.1:0-35523 GCA_034693705.1 Spatulosminthurus flaviceps
GCCATGTAAAGATTTAAGGGTCCCTCCATAACAGCACCATAGGGTGGGACGGAATCATAGCAAATCCGATAAACTCCAAGAATGGAATATTTTACCATGCAACCCGAATTTTGGCTTTGAATGAAATTTGATTGAATTTGAAATGTTGGCAAATTTTAATAAAATTTGGTTCAATAGTTCAATCTACTGTGAACATTCTGGCCAATTTGACTGAAATTTTGCCTGGGCCAAACTTCTTTTGTTCAATTTGATTAAACTATCCGATGAAACTTTTTCAGAGTTAAAAATGAAAACCTAGAAGCGTATTGTTTGTAAGTATCTTAAATTTAGCAATATTTCGTGTTAAAAATTTGTAATTAAGGCCCCGAAAATGGCCCCGAAAATATTACCATCAATGGTGAACATGTAATTTAAGCAATGAAGTCTGTGTAAAGTGTTTAGCACGTTAAATTATTCAAAATATATGCTTAGCAATAAAGAAGCTTCGTTGTTTTAGTGTCTAGACTTTAAATAATAATTTGCCACATGTATAGGTAAATCAAGGCAGGTTGAGGTTTGAGGTTTTCGTTCCATAACAGCATTCTTTCACCCGTGTAGTCTAACGCTATAAAAAGTATTCGATGGTAAAAATGGGATTTTTGTCTTTATCGTTTATTGGTGCATGTAATTAGAGAATGAAAAGCGAAATCACAAGCGGGAAAAAATGCATACCTGCACATCCATGATCCATGTAGTATACATACTATGTTATGTTGCATATGTATCACTGTGGCAGGTGCAGGTGGCTACAATACTCTTCAATTATATTAAAATCAAGACTAAATTGCATTGTGGCAATTAGCCATATTTGGATATAAGATTTAAGGTATGTTAAAATCCATAGAAAAAGTGTTCAATGCTGTAGCATGTAGAGGTTATTGCAACTATTACGCAATCAATGCATGTTTTAAATACCTATATGCAATCAAACAATCTGAAATCTAAACCATCAAATCAGATGAAACCTTTTTTAACCTCAGCGTTAACAATATTGTTACTCATGTAAACGTCATTAACGAAAGCTGCGAGAAATGACCGTAACATTGCAATAAATGTAAGGTATAAAAGAGCTAATTAATTTCGACTTAGCATCAGTTACCTACCACCTTTGCTTCTAAAACAATAAGAGCTAAACAAGGAATTCGTTTCCAGAAATCGAAATGTCAAAACTTTCTTTTGCAATAGTAAGTGTAAATGTTTTTATCCTTTCTAATTAAATTTAGTTTCGTTTATTTAAGTCGAGTGACCAAAAATTTCGATTTATTCAACAGGCTTGCATCATCTTCGGAGCTGTCCAAATCTTCGCTGAAGGTGGTCATGGAGACGGACATGGACATGGTCATGGATACGTTCAAGACTATTACGTAGGGATCATATTTCCTTCATTAAAATTTAATATGGTCTCATATTTACTTGTTTGAAAGAGATTTACAATCTGTGCCCAAATACATGTAGGCATACCCACGCTACAAGTTCCAATATGGCGTCAATGATCATTACACTGGCGATGTGAAGCAACAAAGCGAACACCGTGATGGAGAAAACGTTAAAGGAGAATATTCCCTTCGCGAAGCTGATGGTGGCTGGAGACACGTGACATATGTTGCTGACCACAAAGGTTTCCGTGCAAACGTGCACCGTACCCCTGGTCACCATAATGGGCATGGTTACGGCGTACACCATTAAACTTCCTGTTTAAAATTGTGTAATTGTCATGACATTTAAAATATCCCATGACAATAAAATTTTAAATACTGATATGATGCTCATATAAAAGCTCTTTTATATGGTTATAATTATTGCTTTGATTGCCCTGGTTTTTCCACATTGCATTAAAAATTGCAAAACCTTCCGTCTTCATTCTCCTGGCTTCAAAAGTTCAACATAGTGTTTGGCACCTGGTGGGAGAATCATGAAGAGAGGTCTAGACGAATCTAAACTTCTTTTCAGCCCTCACTCCTAATAGTTTTACCCGCTATTTTAAAATTAATCGCGAGAATTATTTTAACCCAATAACATCGCTTGAACATGTGAAGAGTAATGGGATCTCTGTATAAATGCGTAGCTATATATATTGGTGATTTATATGTACACTGTAAAAAATAAATCCAGGATTTGTTGTTGTTGTCCAAATATTTCAACAGGAATCCCCAAACAAAAGGTTTGCGCAGGGATACCTGTTAAAATTTAACAGGTTCCCCAGTTGAATTGATCCTCAAAAATCATTTTAACAGGGGCGCCTACAAATTTTGAACAGATTTTCCTGTACGGACCTTTTAATTGGTGAATCCTGTTATAATATTTGGACAACAACAAAAAATCCTGGATTTATTTTTTGCTGTGTACCAGAGATATTCGAGGTTCTTGCAAATAAATCGGGCAAGCCCCATTTATAACTCTAAACAAATAATTTTTACCCTTGCTCTTTCTCTCTCGTTCCTATGTCAACCAAGAACATCAAATGACCAAATGACACCATTAAAAACTTTCTAAGTAAAATAACGACTAACGACAACCCACATGTATATTTTAAAGTAAATACTTTCGAGATTAGTATTGTAGCCCTAAATTTGTAAGCTTTCATGAAATTCTCACAGTAGTAATAATAAATCAAGTAATCACAAAACAAGTCCTCCTGATGTAAAAAAGGCATTATAAATAATTAGATGCACTAAAACCAAATTAACAAACAAAATCACTTTTAACCATTGAAAATTCAACTCTCACTTCCTTCTTTCATAGAGTTACATTACCCCGCTAATTTTGAATTTATCATTTTGCAAGGCAAGCATGTGTGTGTGTGGATTTTGAATTGAAGTATTGTGAAATCGGATCGATAACTTTCCCGAAACTTACCCTTCCCACTTCCCTACTCGACACGGATTACACCGTGAAAGTTATTCCTCTAATCCCGAGAAATCTGCAGATTTGAATCATATCCCCTTTGTTTTGATACCATGATCGTTGGCGTTTTGGGAGAAATAATCCAATTGTGTAAATAATTGACAATCATTAAATCGTTCGCATTGAGAGCCCAAGTTACAAAAGGCCAAGGAAGGAGCGGAAAAGGTGAGGTTGCGTGAGACGGAAATCGTGTACGAAGTGTGTTAGAGAAGTATTATTATAGTAGATTTTTTAAAGGAAGGAAATGTGGGCTACGCAGAGATTAAAGCAGGGAATAATCGTAGATAAAGTTAGGCTCACAAAGCGGTTTATTACTCCGACTCCTCTGCAGTACTTTCGATCGGAATCTACAACAAGCGAGAAGAAGAATTTAGGGATAGTGGATTCAGCAACGGTGTCCTCGTGCCTGTCCCTAAAACTGAGAACCGGAACTGGCACATTGCGGTGTGCTAATCAATATTTTAATCAAGAGAAAATATTGTGTACGCCCAATCGATGGCTTCATATCGACCAAACAAGTGGGAATATTAGGGATCCGGCCAAATCTGAAATTCTCAGGTAAGTGTGGAATTTGTGTGTGTTTTTGTTATACATGAGAGATGATGGTTGGTACAGGGGAGTCAATGAAGCGCTCATTGTGATGTGGATATAAGGACGTCACATTTTTCATTCCATTCGAGGAGTACACACATGTGCTCAGTTACTCTTACCCAATATAGTCATCAAGGTGTCTTTGGCTTCTGAAGCCCTTTTCCTGAATAATAATGGAAATCCTTATTGATTTTACATTTTCCGGCCAGTTTCCTGTTAGCATAGTGGTGGCGGCTGGGATCATCAATAGAAAGTTGTTGCTAAAGCAGATTTTATATTTTTAGTATATTACTTCTTTTTACTATACAGCTCCCATGAGTATGAAAATCTTGCGGAAGACACGTTGGAGTCTCTTTCCACTTACTTTGATGAAATTTTGGAAAAATCAACGCTGGAAGATGTTGACGTCACTTTTGGGGTATCTTGTCTTTGTCTAAACTAGTTTGTATTAGTGAAATGTAAGGATAAGTGTTGTAACGATTGTGATTTGTGGAGTAATATGTAGTCAGTTTGTGCAATACTTTTGTATTGGATAATAAATTATTTTACACTTGTAATAATTCTGTTGTTTCATATTTGTTTACAAAGAGTGGAGTCCTCACGGTAAAACTGGGTCAACATGGAACGTACGTCATCAACAAACAATCCCCAAATAAGCAGATTTGGCTCTCATCCCCTACGAGTGGCCCCAAGAGATACGACTATATTAATAATACTTGGATCTACAAGCACAACGGAGAGTCATTGTATCACTTGCTAAATTCTGAAATTCCGAAGATTGTGCCAGATGTTCCAGACATTAGTTTTGAGTCCTTGTGCGGTTCTAAGCTTTCTAAAAAGCATTAGTTACTCATGGAGTTATTAAAATTAAAATTAAATCTCGAAACTGTACAAGGGGATCGTAGTGTTTTAAGAATTACAATGACAATAGTGTAGGATGTTAAAATGTTAGGCGCTAAATTCACGGATCTTTTCTTGGCTGAGAAAAACTTAGTGGACTTTGTTGATAAGAATTTAGGCCAAGAACGAGATCGATTGAAACAAGATGAACTTGAAATGGAATTCGTCTGTCATCATTTAGTGGGTGGAACTTTGGATTATCCAGTGATGATTTCTCACGATTTTTGCGATATAACCACTGCATGGGATATTTACTTGCACTCTTTTACGAAGGAAGTACGTACCATAATACCTAAGCGCTTTGGATTTGGTATAAATGATAAAAATCCCTTCAAAAATGATCGGTGGGGGAAGATGCCCTTCCGTGGGGACGAACTAACTTTGAAACAATTTGCTACCGCGGTTGTACTTTGCGGTGAAAAAATTCGGGCGCACATCATCGACTGCACTTTGGAATGTACTCGAAGTGGTAGATTGGAGAATCTGTATCCCATAATTAGCAATGTGGTTATTATTCGAAATTATATTTGGATGTTTCAAGAACTTGTTGATTCTGAAACTAAGTGAGATAATAATTTTCAAGAATATTATTTAGAGCTTCTTAAATTAAGTTTTTGTTTTCTGCATTAAGTAATTCTAATTTCTTTTCCAGGAGCAAACTCAGACCGGAGTACAAAGAGTTTTGTGAACTCGTGGAGGTCATCAGTGAACAAATGATGCAAATCCAAGCGAATCTGCTTCTAACTTATGTTGTTCATAATGAAGAATCTCAAGATTGGGATTCGTACCAGTTGTACTACGAAGGAGAGAGGGGCTCTCCTACTATTCAGATGTGGATATATTTTCTTAAAAGTAAGACCAGCATTTTCAAACATAATGCATTTTGCAGTAAGGTTGGATGTCGCATGTCACTAATATTGCGTTTATAGTGTAAGGGCCTAGGCCAAATAATCGACCCGAATAAAATTATTATCATATTTATTGCGTTTCTATAGCCTGGATGGATTGGGCTTTGTGATGTTGTAAAGTTGTTTTTAATTGCAGGTATGCAGCAGGACATGTGGAAAATTATGCCTCCCAAATTGGCTCAAAGAATATTTGGGATAATAGTTAGCGATTCTTTAGGAGTTTTGGTGGCGCGTTACACGAAGGTATGTGTTTTATGCTCAGTTATTTTAGTACCATTACTAGCATTGTACGTGTATAAATTTTTCTGTGTTTCAAGTAATTCATAAGTATAGATACGCCATATAATTACTTAACTATGCAAAATTAACATAATATCATGTCGCATTGCACTTTTTCAAACGGCGACCCTTTTCGGACTCTCATCACGTCCGTCAAATTGCATGTCTGTAACATTTTCCCAGTTTTTATAATTGCAGCTTTTCATTTGCAGATAAAACCAGCCGAATCTAAGATTCCTCAGTTTGTTTGCGATATAGTGAACATACTAGCTGCAGTAGAAGAGCTTTTATGTCACGTTGCGCCGGACTTAGCACAACTTTGTGGTAACACGGAAATGGCAGTCTCCAAGACAATAAACTCTATTCATTTGAAATGTGAATGTCTCGTAGCTTCCCTGGTGCTTGTGGGTTGTCCCCTAGACATTTTGTACAAGGTACGTATATATACTTATGTTAGGTTTAACAATTTTTAATGCACTATTCGTTAATATGTCACAAGCGATATTTTCTTAAATAAGAAAATATTAATGGTAGTTTTGATTTCACTAGTCTTTTCGCCGTGGGCTTTCATCTTGTGCATTGTTGGAGAAAAGAGTTCTCAATCCGTCTAAGCTGTCAGAGCCAGTTTGGTCAGAGATTATTAAGTCACTCACACCGAAGTTTTACCCCTCAAATCTAACGCACGCAGATTGGGAATTACTGTACAGCCTAAAACTTTTGTGTTGTCAGCCAGCTCCTAATTGGCCGTTGGTTTATCGGGTAAGAATGAGCAACAGCTGTACCGTTGTATCTGGACTAACACTATCATGGTATTTTGCGAGTGGACGATAATCAGACAATTATTTCATCTATATTTTAGGTGATTTCAATGCATGAGGGAAAAGTGGCGTCAATAATTCTGAGCCTGTTCCCCACCGTGGTGGCTCCAGTCAATGATTTCATGTTAGAGGGGAAAGCATTTCAGATGTGTCGTAATGCGTCGTGTCTGTCACAGGATTGTCATTCACTTGCCAAGTCATTACCTAACCATTATGCAGGTGCTTGTACTTTATATATAGTTGCTCACGCCATGCCAAGATTCGTATTGGTTAAAGTATATCGGCCCGTTCTGGCTCGAATCGTGGATTGGAGTGTGATGGATAAGACTCAAATGTGGAGTAGTAAAAATCGGCCTGTATGGTTCCAAAGTTTGATTGATCTTCTACTTCCTATATTAAAGACTTGTGTGCAATCACTTTGCCTCTCCATCATATCTATGGAGAACTCAATTACACGAACCGAGGATACTTTTACCCAGTTGGTCTCAGAATTACTCAATGGTCTGACGGAAATGTTGTCCGTGATTCCCCGGGGTTTTTTCCTTTTGTGCGAGGAAATGGATGACATGATCCCACAGTCTTATCAACCTATTCGAAATAATGTGCCTGTCCATTTTCTAGTCACTACTCTCTACATGTTATTGAATCTTGGTTCTAAAATCTGTTACATTCCTCCTCCACCTCCGCCTGTAGAAGGACCTTGCGAGAAACATGAAGCAGGAACATCGGCATCGATGGTACAAGCTAGTAAAACGGATCGTGACAAGAAAAAGACTGTTCCAGATATTTTGGAGCCTCTTATGCTTTCTGTTGCCGAACGGCTGTGTCATCTTGATGATCGTATTTTTGATCAATCAGTTCATCGATTGGTTACACAAATCGAATCCATGTAAGTATCTCTTTAAATTTTAAACCTAAGATTAATTTTTTAGTTATAAATTCAGGAAATAACATCATTTTAACTGTTACTGTTGCTTTTCACGACAATTCTTACTGCAGGATGAAGCAGATGCAAACCCAAACAAAAACCAATGAACACCTACAAGGTAGTGCAGAGTACGAGGATGATCACGCAATGTTGTGGGATATAGCTAATTTAAAAGCGAACTTCTTGTTGGAAGAAGTAGAGGGTCAACTGGCCGTTAAAATCGTGTACAAATTTATCGTTACCCACGGGGACCTGCTCCAAAAACTAATAAGTGGAGATGTCAACTCGGAAAGATCAAACGGTACCAAAAAAAATAATCAGAAGGTATCCCCATCGAAAACCTCAACGCCAGTTGGTCACCCAAGTTCAACAAACATCCCACCAGTAGCTTCGGCAGCTAACACCTTAGCTGATCATCGTCCAAAACCGCCACTAAAACTCGACGCCAAGCCTAGCCTTCCTCAGAACTCTTCTTCCAGTATTACCAACTCCTCATCGATTGCCCAAGTTGCCAAATTAAATCTCAATCTTTTGAAAATAGCTCCACGTATTCGGACTTACTTCAAACCCTCAAATATCATTCATGACTTTCATTTTGTAAATAGCTACCGACTTTACGATGAGGTATGGCAATTTTTAAATAATGTAATTATATTTTTAGCTTCTCAGTTCGTGCATAACTTCGATTCGGCGAAAACCCAATATTTAAATTAATTCTGTCGTGCTTTCAGATAATTTGGAACTACGACGACAATTTTGATTGGGTACAAGCTGTAAGGTGTTCTAAGTTGGGTCTAAATAAAGCAACTATTGTCAAATACTTGGATCGACGTTGGGAGTTTCGACAAAACAATGAAGATGATCCCCTGTTTGGCTCAAGTGACTTGCCTCCCGACAAACGAAACTTAATAAATAAAATGGTAGAAGAGTCCAAAGCCTTATTGATGACCGTTTGACATTGTTTTGCAATTCAAGTTTATATATGTTCCAAAACTGTCTCTTCCACTATATTTCCTTCCAGTCAGTGCCATTTTTCAATGAAAGTTCACCTGTTAGTGCACGGAAGTCACCCTATGTTTTGCTATTATTATTCTGAATGATGTAGGCCCTACCGGCGCTCCAGCTCATCACAGTTCAAGACATACAGGTTATGTTCAGTGATGTTCGAACTGGACTAGGAGTTATTGCTCTATCCCCTCATTTTTTTTCCTCGTAAGGTTTGATTCAAGTGAAAAATAAGTATAAATTTTGAGTGTTGCGACTAGTGCTCTGATTTTTAATAGCAAGTAAGTTCCTCAAAATGTTGTCCTAAAAAGGAATCGATTTCCTTGCAAATAACATGATGCTTTTTGGTCCTGTAGACACTCGCAGTATGATAACCTATTTACAAAAAATTTGTGATCACCTATCTACTAGTAAGCTGCTTGTTAACTTCTTTGATTTTAAAATACCAACAAAGATTTTGACAGTAATAATTGAAAGTTTAATAAATCGAAAGTTCAAATACTATACCAACTCCTCTCTGACTTATAAACACACATAAACATGATTGTGACCACGCATCCCGGAACGAACGGTATTAATCCATTAGTTAATAACAACCCATTGTTGGAATTTGAGAAAACGTATGCGATTACCTACGTGACCTATAAATGATGCGTATTTATTGATGGCAGTGCTTTTGTTTTCTCAAATGTTCCTGTCGTGTTTCCCCAGAACAATAAGTGTCTTTCCCGGATGATAGAGTAATTACTCAGATGCATTCCTCGTTGTACACAAGTCCCAATGAACTCATAATAAAAAGGTTGATAAGATAGAAAGAAATATTTTATTTTACTAATACTTCAACAGTATTTAACTTGCGACACATCATAATGCTTATATATATTTTAAAATTATTTGACAGTTGTACGAAATCTATATGATGATTGGAGTATGGGAAGTATTTATTTACCATTGTACCTTTGAATTCCCCTAGACGTCAACAAAATCTTCCATTAATTGCTCAACGCCTTGCTCAATAACTACTACTATACGTGCAGTTGTCACATTTAAAGAAATCATGCTCACTCACTCACATCAAAAATACCAAGGCACTATTTTGCGTTGTCTCCATGTAAACGGTAAGTACAAATACAATCCCAATCTGGAAAAGTTGAGAAAATTACTTATTTACCTGTAAATGTCAGGCAAGAATATACGAAACGTTTTGTGACTTTGTGACCAACAAAGTACTCTAGATAGAACAAGTCTTAGTACTTGCTCACGCAATTTAACAATCAATTTTATGCAATTTTAATGAACAGTTAGCATGTCGGGGAAAACTAAGCAACACAGGTCAGATTTAGTAGCAACCGATCCAAAACACGCATTAATTTATTAGCACCGGAAAGTAAGTAATAATTGAAACTGGATTCTGCAACCTCTTCCTACATACGCTTCTCAACAATTTCCGTATTTTTACATGGATATCAACACCTTTAAATCCCCATTTAAGCTTTCCGATTCCGATTGCATGAATTTAAAACTGTGTCACAGGAAATTTTTTAAAACTCATTACTTTGAAATTGGAGTTAGTAGTGCTAAGCTAAAACATGTTTTCCCGTGTATGATAATTATTTTTATTTGTATATAAAAGTCTTGAAAGATCCAACAAGCAGCCATAATGTAAACTCACTTGTGACATTTATTTTTATTTGTATATAAAAGTCTTGAAAGATCCAACAAGCAGCCATAATGTAAACTCACTTGTGACATGACTATTAAATGCTAGCACAGAATACGGTGGTGCAACAAATAAATACTTTCAATATTATAATTATTAGTCTAGTTTGTAGCCTTTATTGATAAATTTTTAAATACGAAAATGATTTTTTTCCTAAGATATAATAAAATACCATAAAAGATTCGCTAAAATGTACTATATGCGTGGCTACATACTACGTTCCGAAATACGTTAAAAATTTATATACAGTACTAGAACTAGAAACTATTTTAAAAATCCAACTACTCCTCTTTTCAGATCACATTCATTCAAAAATTATTTCCTTTAAAGCTTCCAAGATTTTACAAATGAAACCACAGTCGTTAGGTTATTTTAAAAGGTAGATTTAGGTACACCAGTCTATCCTGAGATTGCCGTTGTTATCGGGGTCTTTAAATGATTTTCAATTTTAAGAATTCAAATTTTTCCACAGCATAAGAATGTTCTCTAGGTGACCCGAAGTTTCTTTCGTAGCCTTTTTATAACTGAATCAAAAAAGAATTGGTCAAACTTTTGTTATCATAGTTACATGAACTATCACTATATCAGCACCAAAAAGACCATTTTTAAACAAATTTTCAATGTTGAAATCCCTGTATGTTGTATTTAACATTCATGACTTACTTCTGTTTGCACCGGCAGATGTTCTTTCGTACGTCCTCCATAGCCCCTGCAAGTTCCTTTTGAATAGCCAGTTGGTCACATAAAGTTAAATATTTGGTTTCCTATTTTTCAAACAATACACATTTCTTGACATTCCGTATTGAGATAATATTATTTACAGCACAATGCGTAGTAAAAATTATAAAAAGTAACGATTCTAAGATTCTATTGAGAAAATTAATCATTATGGGTTAATATGTATCGTTAAAAATTTCATTGAACTCACATTTTCCTTTTCTGCCTTAATTTGCTTTTCCGTTTCACGAATTTTTGAACGAATAATCCGTAATTTGTCTTTGTATTTGCGATCTTCTACCTCCAAATGTGCCACGGCTTTCCTCCATTCCTCGATGCACCGTCTGGAATTTTCTCGAATTGCTTCGATGTCCAACATGTTTATATAAAATTCAGCCTTACGATTTACTGGAAAGGTTTTTGGTTGGAATTTTCTACATGTATTTTTATTTTTCTAGAGTAATTTGTAGAAGAGACAAAAGCCGCGATTAGCAGAGCAACTGCTGGGGGTTAATGGCTGGTAGTTAAACATGCACTTTTTCTGTTTTCCTGAAACATTGTCTAACATTGCCAAAGTATTTGAATAACTTAAAAAATATCATGCTTACTTGACCAAATGAATGAGAATAGAATGGAAAATTTTAAGAATCATTGAACTCCGCCCTCATTCATCCTCCATTTATATTTGCATTTGAATACATACAAATAGCTTGTAAATTGCCGCGACTGGACAGTAGAGATGTAAAAATAATTGCATTTACGCTGATTCTTTTACCAGTATTTAGTTCAAAAAATTTTATACGGTCTGAAAAATATTATGCATATTATGCATGCTGAATACCCGGCTTTCAACTTTCGGTGGAAGCAACAAACAACTTAAATCTCCTCTATTCCTGACTCATTTACAACAAAATATTGGAGCAGAGACCCAAATCTGGAATCATTTAAGCGTTTATGAAGACGGTTAAAGATGAGTAATGACATTGCATCTTGAATCCTCTTAAATATTACAGGATGAAGGTCCAATCACAAAACTTTTCAAAGGGATATGAGCTCTTAATTACTTCTGGGGATAAACCTTTAAACCTTCAGCTGTTGTCATTTCAGTGATACAAAATAAAGTTGAAACGTAAATATGACAAAATAAGTACGATAATGTATCTATATTCTGTATAGGAAAACCATTACACTCATGACGGCACGCTGAAAGTATAATTTTGGACATTTTTCATTTAAGTTAATTTCTAATCCGAAGCTAAATGCATTTTAAATATAACTTCAGGTGTTCCGGCTAATCCACACACCTTTACAATTCCCTGGAAGTAGATAGGTAGAAGAGATGGATGATGGATCATTACATTAAATGCTCCATGGTGTTGTTGAAATTTATTACCACCACTGATAAAAATGCCTAGTCATGTTTTAGAACTAGGTAATTTGGTTAAGTGTCTCACAACAAACCCGCTGGTTAAAAAAGGTTGTACTTGTGGAAGGACAACACAGGTGGATGGATCAGATTCAGACTCGTGTGCATAGATATATGGTTTAAAAACTATTAATCAGCAGTAATAAAACATTGAATATTGAAACGGGGATAAAGCGTATGAAAAACATATTCATTTTTAATCCTTTCACGGCTCAACTGACGCAATGTGTTTGAGAGATAAATGTGGGCAATTGGTTGGAATTTAAAGCATACATTTTCATGCGCAACTATTTGGTTTTCAACATCGGGGTGACAATGTCACAACGACAATGTTGTTGCTAACTGCAAGGCAGTTGAGGAAAATCCTCTATAAATTGGCCAGTTAGACTACATATGGCGTAAAAATGGCAAGTTCCATTAAAATGTACCGGAACTTCCTATACAGTAACTTATGACAATACATTCTCATTCTATTTCCATGTGGCATATTTAAAATTTCATTCGCATGCACCCACTATGTCAAATATTTGTAACCATGTATATATTTTTAGTGTAACGCAATAATTTTGGAAAGAGTGGGCGCAAGTCCTGATCCAGCCGCACAGTCATCTGATAAAAGTCATTATCAAAGCAACAAATGTAAACACAAAGGGTAAATGGAAATGCGACATTTTAATAGAAGATTATTATTAACTTTGAATAAATACGTTACATAAGCATAATCTGTCAATATCAAGGGGGAGCTTTAATCGACGTGGGTGGGACGCATGCATAAATAATTCTTGGATTAACTCTTCCGTCATTTTAACTTTCAACATGCAAAAGCGTCAGCATAAAACTAGAGATACAATGTATAGAGGCTAATGATAATAGTTAGAGATACTTTATACTTTTCGCTTTTATTTATCAATTGTTCCTGAGAACATGTGCCGGTTAATTACTTGTGAGTTAGAAAGGCGTCAAGTACCAATGGAAAACTTTATTTCTTTTCCGCGAAACTCATTGTCAGATAAAAAGCAGCTTCCTGACTATATAAATAATGTGCCCACACAGTTAAGGATTTATTTCTGGAAATTCTTAGTTGGTGTCCGGGTATGCCCCTTGAGTACATGCTCTTCCTACAATCAAACCTCTGTCCTCCGGAATTCAGCTTTTCTCTCGTAGAAAACTTTTTCAAAAGTAGACCCTCCTATTGAACCCTTTTCCATCTGACCCAATTTCTAAATTCAGTTTGGAAAACCACATCCTTGTTCATACCCGTCCAGAATCTCAAGGTTTGAATGTTTGATGTGGATTTTAACGGACAACTCAAAAGTTTGTGTGTAAAAGCCCAAGTCATATAAATGTAAATGTTTGGGCTACGTTGTCTGAAACTTAACACGAAGGATTTTTGGGAAATATTCTTTGGAAACTCAACGGTATAAATACCTTTGCTATTTTTGTAACCTACCGAAAATATAGATAGAATACTTATTGTATTGTAAGATCTGATGTGCAGGAAAGGAATGAATTCAAATGAATAAACTGAATAAAAATGTCTTTCATTCCGTAGTGTACATACGAATGCTACAAACTTTTAAATAACTCTACTAAAACATTCAAGTCGTGGGTGAAGCAAACTGTTATAACATAGAACACTAATGTTTTTCCTGGAATGAAAATAATATTGATTTATCTTTGCACTAAACGCAGAGTATCCCAAAGTAAACCCAACTTTGTTGTCCTACATATACAAATACATTCCCAATTCTCAGTTCCACGAAGTCTCATTGACGATCTTGTTAATCCATTTAATTTGTTATCTTACAACTAATTGTTCCCATAGCTGCTCTGATATTTGTAAATACTAAATTCTCTAAACATTTACGTAGGGACCAAGCATCAGGCACTATTCTAGTTTAATAGAGAAAGGTAAGTATAAACGAAAGATACAGATTGCAGAAATACGTCAGATGCGAGACTCCAAGGAAGTACATGCGTATCTCATAGTACATGTATTTTACATAGCAAGCATAGAGATGGATCTTTAGAAGCTTCCAAAAACAGAGAGGTGGCACTCGTTGGGGGATATGCGAGACGCAAACTAACCTCGTTGGTGAGGTATACATTAATTATAATTAGGAGGCTTTAGAAGTTTATGCACAACCTTATTAACCTACCATTCTTATTGCAAGTTTGTGAGTGATTGTACTCAAGCTAGGCACAAAATTGCCCATTTCTCACCCACATTCATAATCATCCTCATTATCTCCCTTCCAAACCATGATTTTTTCGAATAACCAGCCTCATTACATACATTATTAGTACTCTAAATGATTAAAATAATCAATAACCTGCCTCTATATCATTAGAGAAAATCTTTTAGAACCTTTTAGAAATAAATGTTCCGCCAGGTAAAGCTACTCTTACTCTCACAAATAAATGCATTTGCACAATACCAATCAATTTTAATATCTAACCTCCACCACAAATCATAATTTCGACCCTGTTACTAAAAACTTCAAACCGCAAAAGCCCTCCGCAGCATCCCTCAACTTTACCTTTACCTACATCCTCTTTCACCTCCGCATCCCAACCCTCTTACTATAATTTGTAACCCATAGGAGAAAAAAATCGCCAAATCTCTTCCAATTCATCTACGTCAGACAAAATACATTTCCTCCTCACTCTCTTCTCTTCCTACTGGTCCTGTAAAAACGCAAATAAATACTACTACGCCCAATCCCCACTAATTAAATTCATTTAACTTTACTAACCCCAGTTTAAAACAAAGTCAACATCACCAATTACATCCCTCCCATTAATTCTACTAAATAATCCTGCACCTCACTACCTCATTTAAAATCATCCAAATGTCACCATGAAAACTCCCCCTTCAAAAACTTCCATAAAAATCTTACACCCGACCCATGAAATAAAAGTGACATATTCTTTCAAAACACCTGCATCCACCCAGAGCTAATGCAAGCGACATCAAGGCCCTTCATATTTTTCCCTTGAGAGGAGATTGAAAAGTTGTCCATATCAAATGATTTTTTTTTCTCTATATATACGAAAATAATACAGATAAAATGCACCAAGAGCAATTATTTTACACAGCTAGTTCCATTGTAGCATTCACAAGATATGCTCTAAGTACATTAGAAATCTATTCTTCAAATGATAATATATACAGACTGTGGCCAACATTTACGAGTCTCAACAACTTTTAAAGTACCTCCTACTTACACTTCTAAAGTACTTTAAAAACTTTAAATGCAAAGAGAGTAAAATCCCAGATATCATTTCATGTAAGTATATCTATATATGCAGCTACACACCTGCATATACATATGCTCTGGCCCTTATATCTCACACTTAAATATAAAAGCATTCAAGGCATCCATTCATTATATGTAAAACCTGTAAGGCTTTACATATATGTGTATATAGCAAAATATAACCATTATTTTTACTATACTGTCTCTTTTAATATAGGAGGAAAAGTAATAAGTAAAAGAGAGAGAGAGACATAGATAATATACGAAAGAAATGCACAATTTATATATATATATTTATATAAGCCTAAACATTAAATGGAATGCAATGTAAGGAGCAGTTTGGGTAAAGTGAAGGGGTAATATGTATTTTGTGTATATTAAAAAGTATAGTTAAAATGTACTACCAAAGAAATATATACAGACTTGAGTTGAGTGAGTTGAGTGAGTGAGCAAACTACCAAACCAAGTTTCCATAAAGTTGCATGCTCAATCCGCACACTTACAACTTTGTCAGACTCCTGTGTGTGCTGAGTGTATGTGTGCTGTAGAGTATAATATAGTAAGTAGTAGGTTTATTAGTTAGCGAGAGCTTTGAGGCTGAAGGAAGGATAGAGAGCTGTGTGGGTTGGGTGGTGAGGCGGACGATTGTGCTGTGATCGCAGTGAGACAGAAGATTTCTAGGTAGAAATGGCGCTGGTGGAGGGTGTAAAGTATGGTTTGTCGTCACAGGGAAATTCAAGTGCAAAAAAATTAGTGATTTTTGTGAAATTGACGGATTCGGCTCTCAGGGCGATAGAGGATTGTCTTCAATTACAGGTAAAAAAATAAATTTGAAAAAAAATCCCATTAAAATCCACGGGAATTAAAGTTTTTAACAAGTGTTTCAAAATTTTTCAAAAAATCTCCTCCCATTTAAAAGTACACATACCGGCTCATTCTTCCAAGTTAAAATCAAATACTAGGACGTTTCCTCAACACACCTGTGAAATCTCAGAAAAATCCCAAGAGTTTTTCGTAAAAAATTCTTCAAATCCAATTTGAAAGTTCCGCTCCTCAACCTGTACATTTGTTTCATCATCAAAGTGCTGCAATTTCCATTGTGTCTTTGGTTCTTCTCTCGCACTCTTAAAGAATTTTATTCATGGTTGGCCTCAAAATTGCTATAAAGATATTCTAAAATATATGGGATTGTGTGATCATGTGATTATTTTTCCTTATGGTCAAAAAATGGGATGGATTTAAAAAAAAAAACTAAAGAAAAAAAAATGTTTGAATATTGCTCAAGTCATGGTTTTTGTGTGTGTGCTTTAGCACAAGTTTGAAAAAAGTTGGATGTTGGAAAAGTGTGGAATATTCACAGCTGTTTCTGAGAGTTGCAGGATTTAGTGAAGTCTTGTATATATTGTATGAGGTAGAAGAAGTATCTATGGTTTTCATTTGAATTTATTCCTTCTGTTCTTTTTTTTAGTTCTTGGTATTATTTTTAGGGACATGATATCTGAAAAAGAGGCTGGGAAATAAAATGGTTAATGGTTCGGCTGTATTATTACTTACTTAATGTTGGATATATAGTAAAGTATATATGTAGTGAGAATGAAGATTTTTAAGTGTAGGTGAAGATTCCAGAAGAGATATTCAAATTTCTTAGGAACAATTTCTTGAGAGATAGGATGATTTTTTTTCTTTCCTTATCATTTTCTTCTTGTTCCTTGTGGATTTGTGAGAGATTTGAAAAGTTTTCGAGTGTGCAGAGGTAGTGAAAGAAAGCGAGAGAGAGAGATTTTTTAAATGTCCAAACAGTCATGCTATTTGTTATTGGTTATGAGCTTATAGAATGAAGTTAAGAGGATTGCAACATATATGATTGTGATTTTTTGCAATATCTCACATGTCCTCTGCGTTTGGAAATTCCAGTATTCATTTATATTGTGAATTGTAATATATTTATTGCAAATTGCAAATAACGTTGGGATGATTTGTAATTTTAAATAGTTACACATGTTAATTCAGAATTAGTTTGAGGAGAGTTAGTTCATATGGAGGGTTGTGGATTTGTGGCAACTTTGCAAGTATGTATGAGATTAGGATGTAAAAAAGAAGGTTTTATGTAACAGATCAGGCCTGGAGATTAGAAACTTTTATTTGTGGGCAAGCTTGTGAGAAGGAATATTCTATTGTGAATTGATTTCAGTTAACGGACATTTCTTTCATGAGTTTTTCAGTTTTTTTCCTCAGTTCCCATTCAAAGTTTTGGATAGTGTCGTGGTATACATACTGTTTATCAACGTTTGACGTGCGTAAAACTTGTGTATGTATGGAGAGTAATATTTGTGAGGTTCCCTTTAAAATTACAGTTTTAGGAATGATAAAATGGTACGTACACTTATACCCTGGACCTGTAGGCAGCCTCCTTACCTTTCCCAATGAACCCTTCTTTTGAGGTTGGAAGAACGAGCACCCTTATGGATTACCTTTGCGCATTCAAAGTTTTTTTTTAATCCGGGTTGACGTACTTGTAATGTTTGCTTTTGTTGATTTTTCTTTCTTGTATAGTTACGTATGTATGTATTTCTGGGAGGGTTACTTTTAAAAATTAAAGGTACGTGAAAGGGAGAGAGAGAGAGAGAGAAGTTCAAAGTTTGTTTAGGTGAGATAGTTTCAACATTGAGTGAGTGTGGGATAAAATTAAGAGTTTATTGAAACACTGTGACATTCCCATTTTATCTTGACATTTTAGGAGCTTTAGAGAAATTAGGAACATAGTTGGCCTGTATTGAGTAGCTAATTTATGTGATTTTTTGCAAGACCTGTATGTTTGGATATTAACATTTGAATCAACCAGTTGTACAAGAGTCGAGGAGGAAAGTTTGGAATGAAATGTTTTGGGATAAATAACATACAATTTTTTTTATTTAAATTGTTAAGGAAGGGATGACTGGAGATGTTGGGTATAAGTTGCACGAAATATCCTACGGCTTTTCCTTTGCATCACTTTACGTCATGGTTTAAATGCAAGGGGGAGGGAAGATTATTGGTTGAATTGGTAGGGTCTGTTCAAGAAATAATTTTCACCGAACAATTAATTGCCAAGTACAATTGTTTACGGTTACGCAATATAAATAACATCTGCATTGTACAAGCTCGTACTATACGGTACTCTTGTCTCTTCTCACCTACTTACTTATTAGGTGTTTACTATTATAATATGCTTTTAGAAAAAACGAAGGTACCCATTAATTCGTATAAACTTTTTTTTGCCCCCCATGATTTGTATATATACTCTAAAGGTGAACTGTAGCGTTGCAATTTCTATGAATGCAAGAGCAAAACACATGAAACAACTTGTTCAAAAAAGATTTTAATGGCAAAGTAAAAGTTTTTGAAGGACTAGTATATAGAGTTGATCAAGTTGATGGAAACTTGCTTACAGTTACTTACTTCGTATATATGTGTTGATGCTGAGAAGAGAGAGAGAGAGGGTAGAGAAAATAATGGTAGAATTTTATACATTCCGTTTTATCTTTCCAATTTTTTTTTACTATCTATTGACTCATTTCAATTGAAGAGGATCTTAAAATTCTGTTTATTCTAAAGGGGAAAATTTTAAAAATTATGGATGCACACACGTCAATGCAGTTTACTCTCCGTTTTAATTGAATTCTTGTCACAATTTCTAAACTAACTAACTTGGTAAGTTTTTTTCCATAAAACGAATATTCCTGTTGCCAAACAAATGCATTATCATTTTACAGAATCTTGGTCAAATGGTTCTTTGACAGTTTGTTCAAGGTTTTACCATTTTTTGTACTGTGAGACAATATATTAGTTGAATATCCGCATGCTTTTGTAAGGTGCAGTTTCATTTTCTTACTCAGAAATTGGTACATTATAAGTACAATTAATATCTATCCACATCTGTTAGTGCAGGAATTCATGTGCAGGTGTCAGCTTGTGATTCAGGGGTAGTTATTGACAATAGAAGGCTCATAACGTTTATTTTAAAAAAACTATATAGGATAGGAAAGCCATTGGAAAACACGTTGCCATACTTATATGTTCGGCGAAACATGTGTGGTTTACTGGAAAAAATATCTCTGTTGTCACATCTTTTGGCCTTTAACTACACTCTTGTACTTATTTCAAGGTGTCCCTGTTAAATGTATGAAAACCTTTTGTAGTATTGTTCTACCCATTTATAATGCACGATCGTTCTATCCCTCATTTTACCTTCCTGACCCTGACTTGATTCAATTTCGAATTCCAGGGATTCCATCCAATACTACGAATACATTTCTTTCCTTCTAGTGTCTGCCATTCAAGTACCTTAAAATCCACATATTTATTTGTATTCGTTTAATTTATCACAAACAACAATACTGGAGCAACAGTACTTTATTTTAACAAGAATTATTTTATCGTTGATTCGAGAGTATGAATGATTTCCACATGATGAGAATTATTTTCGTGTCAAAAAAGATCGGCACGTTCGGTGTTATAATCTTGGATAGGGGTTTTGTATTCTTTGAATTTAAATTCTTAAGATAGTCCTAAGTTCCACTCTCCTTTCTGGAAAACCTATATCAAATTTAAATGGCAAACAGAAGTACATGCCATAAATTGCTCCAAAAGAACCCCTCAAATGGTATAAGTGTTTGTATAAATCTTAGCTTTGATGCTTTTATAAGGAATAAAATTTACCGCCCACGTGGACGTCCGTAGTGGTTGTTAGTAACCTATATTTTCTCTCCAATCTTCTCCTTTGTCCAATTTGATCAAAAGTAAACTAATACCGGCGTGCCATTTTGCATGTGAGTATTCATTACCGTAGGAATGCTGATTCAGAGTGAGCCGGTAGTAGCAGTAACCCTAATAAAAGTTTTTTTATTGGTGACGTTATTAGTAACTTGAGATTAGTTCCTAGAATAGCATAGAAGGGATAATAGTGCATTATTGGGCGTAAAGACAACAACTTATATTTACTCAATGAGAATCACTCCATTCGAAGATTAATTAGGTGGCAGATTGTTTGTTGTTCTTTATCATACAGTACATAAGACAGCGATTGGAAACCGTCGGTCCATACAGAATAAATGTATGCATTGAAAGGCTAGTTAGGGAATTCAAGAGGAGTAGTTAGTTTGAGCAAAAATTATATAGAAAGTACCTCCTTATTTAGCACAGAATGTTCTTATTTTGCATGTGCTTCCCAACTTGTTCCAATTGAATTGAAAGTGTTTTTGTTACATCCGTAAGGATGTTGCTGCAGGTTTGTGTGTATATGCTGACGATCTTACACTTGATACGTATAAGGTCTTGTTCGAAAAAAGCAAGAAAGACACAGTCCACATCATCGAGACAGTGTATTTTTGGACTGGTTATCATTGTTCGCTGAGTTGCAGTCCTATTGTACAGTTTGCAAAAGAGTTTAGTAAAGAATCTGTTTGGGTGACTTGTTAATACACAAAGGCATAGCTATATAAAGAAAAAGAACTAGCCATGTGTTTTAGTTACTTCTACATACACGAAGCAAGTATATAAATTCTCATTATAGTGAAAATTTACTGCGAGACTTCTTGCATTGTTTCTCCTCTCGTAAATTATTCTTGGAACAACAAGCGTTAATGGATTTGATCGTCAAGGTTACTTGGTATCCTTGTATATCCCTATATCGGTGATTGGAGTGTACCACAAAGGGTAATCGATGCAAATCTCTGATTAGGAATTAAAAATGTACGAAATTCTTTGGATCTGAAGTAGTAAATCAAAAACTATCAAGTTTTTCGTTGTTGAAGCTTAGAGCTAATTTTTCATCCATTCATTATCCTATCTTCGTAACCCTTCTTTATAGAATTTGCGAGTGAATAATAATTAGTGCAGAAAAAATAAGCTACCATTAATTATTAATTCACGAATTATTTCCAAGTAATAAATTTTCACTTTATGGTAGCAGAGAGAGAATTTGCATATAATATACTCACTCGGTATCTCTCCCAATAAAAGCGTTTCGTTACCTGGAGAATATTTTGTAGCAAATGTTGAGTTTCATTGTCAGGAACTTAAAATATGGTACTAAATGTCCTTATACGTTCCCTACATACCTGGGGGCTATAGGAATAACCATAATTTCAGCTTCACTTGTTGCTGTGCCTGTCTGCTCTTGGTTTTAGTCGACGTCCCGATTACGTTAGTTTCCCTATGTTACAAAAGACATTGAGATATTCAATCAACTTATACTCAGAAGAAGGGTAAAAGTATGTGTCAAGCTGTGGGTCAGTTGAAGTTTACGAAGGTCGCGTCGCAAGTCTTTTATTCTCAGCTACAATTTAGTACAGCATTTACTACATCCATGTACGTGCTTGCTTGAGCATAGTATCGTACACAGACGTATTTTCTCAAGGAATATAAGGTTGAAAGCTACTATCTGTATAACTGTTAATTCTGTCGCTATGCAAAGGACTTACGCTTTCACTTATGTACCTGACTGAACTTGAGAGTATAATTATGTCTGTAGTCTCTCTATGTGCTCTTGTCCCAAAACTAATATCGACATTGTGTCCCTTCGGTTGTTTCGCCCTGAGCTCCTTGACTGACTGACTGACTCGATAATATTATTTGTTGGACAAGAGTTGACTCGTGTTTCGAATGAAGTGCCTCAAGGTATTTACACACTACGATTGCCTCCTCATGGTATTTGTTAAGTTATAGTATACTGCTAGATCGAAGATTTAATTTAGTAAGAATAATATTACTACGAGTTCTCACAGGGTTGTCGTTAATTCCAATCCTATTTTGCCAAAGTGCTTGCCTTGAAAAAAGCCGGAAGAAGAGGAGAATGTAGAAAATCCTTGCACTAAAACTTGGAGAGATTATATATATAGATATTAATGCAATATCATTCACATCGTTATTATTCTATTTTTATGAAAACAAATCCAAGATGAAACCGCGTATGTATTATAATCTTTCTTAGCTCTGTACTGCTTTCGCGTGGTAGAAGGCGTGACAAAAATGAAATTTTCATGATCGAACTGGCTGTACTATGGCTTTACTTGTACCAAGGAGCTATTGCCATATTTATTAATTGTATTAGTTTTGTTTGCAATAATGGCATTTATATTTTATATGTGATTACCTGTATTAATTCGGCGACTGTTTCTCTTTCCAAACATGTGAGTGAGGGTAGCTTAAGTAATATTCTTCGAGGTTTTATATTTAGGTTAAATTTACGACATATGTATTCCATGGCAATTTTTCTATTTGTAATTGTTACTCACAAAAGGTGTTAACGTAGAAACATTATAGACTTGCGAGTTTCGAATTAAAGGAAATATAGTATCGTAATGTATTGTATAACTGGATATAATAATAATAATAATTTTTCTGAGCCAGCGATAATGATTATGACAACAGTCGAATTGAGAGTATAATTACCGTGAAATCATTGGAAGCTTGACGATCATTTGGTCGTTCTAGTTTTGTGTTTTAGTCTCCTTTCAGGGAAGGATAAATCTAGTAGTGTTTTCATGCTTGAACCAAATCATGTCGTATTCTAGTTAGTTTTATGTGCTCTATGTGGGTATTGAAGGAATGGGAAAATGAGATTGGTTACGAGTTTTTTCCCCCTGATTCTTCTCTCTGTTGCTAACCTCTGTATGGATTAGTACATTTCTATTGGCTGGAACCGACCAGGTGTTTCTCGCTCGTTCGTTCATGTCATGTTATTTGTATATAAGTGGAAAGGTGAACTGTAATTTTCTGTAATGGAGAGTTTTCTCATAGTCACCTGTGTGAAATACACGTAGTACGCCAGTGAAAATTCCCCTCTTCACCTCTTCTATATATATTTATATATGTAGGCAGGGCTATTGAAGTAATTATGTATACATCAACATTTTCGTCCAGATGTAATTCTTGTACTGACTAGTATAACTGACTGAGATAGAATGATGAAACTACTTGAGGTTTATTTAGCTATATAGTTTGCACCAAATGTATTTAGTTATGTCAGTCGATCGACTCTAGTGATCGTTGGACTTGTGCACTGCATGGGAAGTTATATTATAACTATTATCAATTTAATTAATAGTCCGAGTTATTTCAGTGCATGTATGTGAAGCTATTCCCACCTGCTGCCATATGTGCTTTCAGTAATGTTCTGTACTTTTCTGTCTCTATCTTTCTAGTAGCTCTTGTTAGTTCATGGGAGTATTGGATGGTTGACGGTCAAAAATGCATAATTGACTCATGAATTATCTGTCTTTGAGCTTGAGTGTGCTATTTTATACACACTGGTTATAGGACACTTACACTGGATATGTACGGTATGGCTTTTAAAGTTGCCCAGAAATGGTAGGGCTAATCAGGTTCTGATAATATTGCCACATGGAATTGGTTTGACGCAATTTCAATCACGCACGGAAAGTTGGAGTAAAATGTTAAAGTTAAAGGTTTGGATTTTTGCAGTGCGCAAGGACTGCAAAATGTGCGAAGATATACGTGTTGTATTTGTATTGTATTTGTATATTTTTATTAAGGGTCTTTTAGGCTTTCGCCCATGACCCGACTGTACGTGTTGTAAAACTGGTTGAAGCTATGCTATGTAGTGAAATGACATAGACAATATTATTATTAATATTTTTGTTTGTTTAAGCAATTTAAGCTTGTTAGCGTTAGCAGTGTATACATGAAGATATTTTATTGGCCTGCTACAATTTAAAGAAAATGTTATCCATAGTTATGCAGTTTATGTAGTTATTGGGCTCTTATTGCAGTTTCAATGGAAGTTTACGAAAGTAAAAATTCATTTTAAGCCTGCGGCCATGCATCATTTCTGAATTGAAACTATGTAGTGGTTGAACAAACAGCAAATACAGAGGATGTCAGTAGCACATGTGCGTTAATTTTTTCCCCTGACGTTCTTGAAAAGTATTATCGCTAGCTCTTTTTTGCAATGATACACCCATCTTTTATTATCTTCTAAAGTACTAACAACTGCAAGAGTTGACACTGCAGATATTTATTGCTACGTTAGCTCCTGTGAACGTGTGTGCATGCTTTTGAATGTCGGAGTGTTTTAGTTAATGGATAATATTAGTGAGGAGAGCACATTATCTGTAGATGCAATGGAACTGGTGAGATGGGGATGATGTAGGGGTTTATAAAATATTCCAGGAAATTCTAAAATATTTTGATGATTGGGAAATGGAAATGTACCTTGACTTGGTATTGGTGCGTTGCACCTGTTTATGAGGTCAGGAGGTTGGATGATTTTCTGTGCTTTCCTGAAGAGCGGAATTTAAAATCAGGGTATGCAAATGCTAGTGTGAAATTCCATGTAAATTCTACCCTTTTGGGGTCAAAAGTGTTTGTGTTGAGTTTTTTGTTTTTGATTTGTTTTCACGCTTGTAGTGATTTATTCCTAGAGATGAGATGATGTTCAATGACAGGAATTAATTTTAAAAATGGATTTATACAGAGTTACAACCAGATATTTATAATAAAATCAGATATTTTTACACTTGTCATTTGTTTAAATAAGTTCATAGTAGCTCGTTGATTTGGTTTTATTTACCCTCAAATCTGTGGTTAGCATACGTGAGGTGACATATTTTTGAATGAAAATGGATCACAGTAAATAGCTGAATAAGTTGTGATTGTGAGCATACTTACCCTTAGCGGGTTTGCTGATTTAAAGAGATAGAGAGAGAGAGAGAAGTCAATGTATAGTCATACGAGTCAAGCACAAAGTCAGAAGCAGGCCTTGTTGATGTCATCATTCATGATAGAATAAATTTCGCAAAAAGAATCAAAACACATGCATTGTAGCAAATATTCTATGTCCCCCATCCCCTCCCCCCCTTCAATACTTTCTTGTTTGCGTATTTGCTGTAGTGTACAGAAATTGTTCCTTTTTACCATGTTGAGGTGTCTCGCGCTTCAAAGTACTTAAAGTATGTCTGTACTTGTAAATATTCAAGTTATAACATACGAGAGCGTATAACTTACCTGTAAGGATAATAAAAATGCTACAAGGATCCTCTCCTCCTGCAGTTCGATATTTGCAAATAATGAAATGTGTGTGTGCAAAACTGGAAATTTGCTTTGATTACCTTCATTACTTATTACTGCATCTATATAGGAGTCTTGTTTGTGTTACAACTACAACCTAAAACTACGTACGATTCTGCTGCGTCCTCAGTGAACAGGAAGGTACATTTTCTTTCAAGGGTTGCACTAAGGCAACGCATATATGTATTGTTTTAATTATTTTACTTAACGTTTTGTCTGTTCAAGGCTCACTCTCAGTTATGAATTCCAATTAGTTTGATAGCATTAAGTTTCCCTTCGAATCGCTCTCTCTCTCTCGTCTTACTGACTTTTGGATTTACTAGATTTCTCAAAAGGAATTGGTGCTGAACGTTGGTTGTTGTAGGATGACATTAATTCATCTGTTCTTCATAACAGTTTAGTAGATACTTAAGGACTTGTTGCTTTTGACACTTGAATTCAGCGGTTTATACGACGTGGGTTTTAATGCTAATGACAGTGAATGGATATTAGGTAGATACATAACATGGGTTTCCAAACATTTTGGTATGAAAGTGCAATGTTGTGTGGATGTACTACAACTGATATATTGGTTGCCAGGATGAAGTTGCACTTATTGCTGAGTCTTGATGTTGCAAATTTTTCAAGTGACACTGCTCGGAGAGGCTACTGAAGAAATCTCTTAATCACTGTGTTTTAGCATGCTATTCTGAATTTGAATTTGGGCTCTAAGCGTACGTGTGGCTACGGTAGACGCATCTATTTATTGTACAACGTTACCTAAATGTACCAGAAAATCCATGCTTGAAGCTGAAACTTATGTAGGTGTCTAATAATTTTGTTTGGTGTACATGAAGGTAAGGATAATGGAAGTTTGGGGTACATAAAAATGTACCGTAGATTAAGCCCAGGTTTTTGTGGTATTAAAAATACGTTTTTTCAGTGCTGTATTTTGCTATGTAGCCCATTATCCTAGAGTAAATGGCCAAGTTTCGCCAATCATCCATGGTATTGGCATGATTTTAACTGGCCTCTATCTCTCTCTCTCTCTCTCGCACTTGCTACTTGCTGGCTCTGTACTCTTGTCACAACGCACACACATGACTTTCAGGCTGATTTGCACTAATCATGTTTATCTTGCAGGATAAAGGATAATATTAAATTTAGTAGCTATTACGTAGTGACAGTGGGGATCTGTCAATGTGTACATATGCTCAAAGAGAAGTTCTACAATAATTTTAGTAGTTCTGCAACATATGTAACTTGAAAAAACAGAGTTGGCAGGAACAAGTGAATTTGTCATTTGTAAAATATCGATAAAAACCAAGTAGTTTGTGACGAGTCTGCAAATTTGTAATCAAAGGTTGTCAAATGAGTGGGTTCTTTCATTGGGCTTTTTATATGTGTTCGGCTGTTTAGGAAAAATATTATAAGGAGGAGAGATAGCTTCATCAGAGTAATTTCACATTATAAGTTGTTGTTATCACAGAAAATAATTACTCTAACGAGAAGAATTTGCTTTCTAAGTTACTATTTTGCTGGATGGTCAAGATTTGAGATGGAAATAGCTCTTGAGAGGGCAACCTGCTTCGACTTTCTTTATTTTGAAAAAAAGTTTTTTGAACAAACGAGCCTTCCTTGCAATTTTATCCTGTTGTAACTTGATCTCTCGCTCGTGTAGTGACAATTCAAGTAATGTCATACCACTCGGCGATTCTACTTCTACTACATACTACACACAATAGTTTCGAATTTTCCCTCCGACATTGGTAATTGTTATAAATATCCGTGTATATATTATACTTTGTGGTATCTTATTTTAAAGATTTACTGGCAATTCAAGCAACATTGATACTTATACTGAATTATATACTATGAGGAGGAGAGAAAACACCTCCCCACACATTTGTACAACAAGTGCATATCACTTGCTGTACAAGAGGGTATAGAAACACCTTAAGTATTGTTTGAATTGCCTGTATTAGTTTTTCTGTGACTTCAAAATGTAAAAGAGATGATGAGAGGGAAATCATTTTATGGGGAAATGATGTGTATGTCCACAAGAAAAATTGGTGACAAAATGACTATAATATTGGTATTGGAATGATATTATACACAGTGTCATTGTAAAAATCAAGTTTCATTCAAATGATGTTATGTGTATAAAATCCTTTATGGAAGTCGTAACTGTATCAATAAGGCAAAAAATCGTATTGTATATATATATATATATATGAGAATATATATATGCATAGGACCGTGACATTGGCAAATGAAAGGTTGAATTTTCGCAGTATTTTTTCAATAGGCACGTAAAAGGCGGTTCCGTTTATGAAAATGATAGCGTATAGAGAGGATGTGTCAAAGCTAGAGAGAGAGAGAGAGAGAGAATTGAAAGCATGAATAATGGACTGTTAAATAATGGGTGTATCCTCGTGAGTAGCTACAAACACATTGAATCGAGGTGACGATCACATCCTCGAAAGTTCAATTAAATGTTTTTCTCTTTTCACGTCATTGCAGAACCTTTAGAGAAGGCTAGACCCCATACTATTATTATTTGTAGATACAGGTAGTGTATACGTTCCAACGGTATCACTTATATTAATATCACACTCGAAGTTGTGATGTAATTTAGGTGGTGGATCATTTGATATACGATGAAGTTGAACATAAGACTCTTTTCACTCATGTAAGCGTGCGGTAGTTAATTGCCATTATCCACAATTTGCATACACTTAATATTGACTTGTTTATGCAATTGCTTTGTTACTGGAGACGGATGGTGGCTTCAAATGTATAATGATTGCCAATAAATCTTCTCGTACTCGCTGATAACGCACATCTTCTGTATGCATACCATCATTATTATTTTCTGAGAACAAACCTACCTGGATCAGTAAAAAGATATACTGCATCCCACCAACAGAGCTATAGTGGATGAGCTTAAAATTGGAGCGATGATTCAGTGTTGCATTATATGAAGTTGAAAGAGAAAGAGGGTTAATACCCTTGTCTGTCATACCCGGAAAGTTCCGTATCGGGTGCAATAGCTTTTCCAAGATTTATATTGATGCCCGCTTTTGAAAAAAAACCATTTATAATCTAAGAACTCTATTGAAAATTGCCTGCTGCCAGAACTCGTGCAATAATTTGTATTGTGCAACTCTAAAATTTAGGAAATATGGACATCGTATATGTATATATACGATATAAGACTTCGGCATGTATTATGTAAAATACCAAGAAGGTTCATAGTTGTAAAGGCGTACGTACAAAACCAGCATATTATTTGGAAACCAGGTGAAGAGTACTATTGTATGGCTTCAGCAAATTGTGTGAAATGTGGGGAAATATTCTGAAAAGATCCAACTGATAGGATAATTAATATCCATGTAAAGTAATTATTCATAGAAAGAGAGGCATGTTGGTTGAGTGGAGAGAAACAAGTAATAAGAAAGAAAAAAAAAGAATAAAAAACTAAATAACAAGAAAGACGATGACTGCGTTTCCGAGTTAGTGACCTCTGAACTTATAGGAAGTGAGCCATCGCTCCTTCATCTTGACATTATAGCTTTTATTAAGTATTCGCTTGTTGTTTGTGTGCTCTCTATGTGAAACTATCATTATTCCATTATTTTTGTCAGTATTGTACTTGTAGTAATGCTAATAAATAAATGAGTAACGAAACAAGTTTCATTATTTGTACTGCGGCCATTAACTTGGTTTTAACTTGAGAATAGGAAGTACATGGCTGGAAGCAGTCTTAAGCTTGATGTACTTCCACACAGCAGTAAATAAGGGCTTGCATATAAATAAAGGATTAAATGTCTTTATGTATTTAATTGAATGCATTTAATATTGAAATGAACACTTATCTTGGAATTGGAAGAATGAGTCGTGTATTAACATGTGGTCAAGTAAAATTCGTCGAATTGAGCTTGCTACCACTACCCTTTTATAAAAAATAAAATATGGAATCTGTGCTCATGAAACATAATTTAGAATTACTTCTACTTTATGTTCCATAAACAGTATTAATCCAATAAGAAAAAGTCTATAAATGTGTTTCTATTTATTTTCTTTATAGCAAAAGACTGGGCAGCATGCAACGTTACAGTTCCTAGGGAATGAAGGGGTAAGTACAGAAATTTTGATCTCTTTTCAGTTTTCGGACAGGATATGCATAATCGCGTTGCCCGTCATGCTCATTTTTCACTCGTGATTTCATTCATACGTGGATACTGATGTGAACCATTATTCACCTCAATGTTATAGTTCGTAAGTCCAAGGTGTAAGAAATATTTAGCAAACATAGTGAATTGAATGTTACTGAGGAAAACTTCTATCGGCGTGGGTATATTAGCTTTTACCTAAATTCATATATTCAACAACATTGAAATTTAAAAGAATATGTAATGCGAATTCTTTCCTCTGGCTCCTTTTCGGCTTGAAAAGTAAAGCAAAAGTACGATCAGCAGGTTAAGGTTGAAAAAATGTTAAGTCTAACCTCATTGCAGTTCTGGTGGTTGCAGCAACCACCGAACTTGAAGTAAACTTATAAACTACCTATTTATCCATGTGTGCGTTAAGAAACTAAAGGTCTGCCTTACTTTTGACTGTATAAGAATGTTAGCACTATGTTGAATTTCTACACTTTTAAGAGTTACGTCGTGAATGTGTATGTGTGTGTGAGGAGGGCAGAGTAAAGTGATAGTTCTTTATTTACAAGTACCTTACACTTATGATTGACTTTGGTTCAAAGTTCTAGACGAATATTTAATTACTATCTAACTGACTGATCTCTCGATCTCTGTCTGGTTCGGCTCTATTATGTATACGCAAGAGATTCTATTGTTTGTTCTAAGTTAGAACTTCTATAGGGAAACACAAGGACTGCTAAGTTTACTTCCTGCTTTCCTTTTATATCCCTATATAATATATTAAAGGCACTTTTCACATTTTTATGTCCGTAGCAATTTCATAGGATTTGAGTATACTAATTAAAATGTTGTACAAGAAGTAGTGCTTTGGAGCGGAGTAGGAGTGAAAATTTATGTTACATCATCCATGTATTGTTGGAAAACAAATTGCATTCTCTTAAATTGGAATTGGAGTGTAGACACATGAGAGTCAAATAATAACCAGGATTTGAATAATTTGCGACGGTGTTTAATCCGTCAACCCTTGTGTATATCATACTGTATATAATGTGAGATGCGTACGTACTCTATACATTGTGCATCCCAGTAGGGGGACGAATTGGAAAAACTAGATCAAGCTTTGTATCCCCCCTCCATTGTGTGAACAAGGATAGAGATGCATAATATATAATGCTTTTTACTTGATGTATAAGAATTGATATAACAATTGAGAGGATTTTGATTTTGTGCACGTTGGAATGGCAGGATTGCCAAATAATTTGGTAAACTTTTGCTGCTGGGCATGGAAATGTATGTGTGTGAACTCGTTTAGAAACTATGGAGCCACATGAATGTGTAGACTCGATAATATCTTAAAATCGTGACCAAGACGTCATGCTAAGGGTAACATAGTAGTAGTGTAGTGTAGGCAAGAAAGGGGTAAGGTGCAAGGAGATGTGGCCAAAAACCGCAATGGTTCAAAGGGTTGTTTTCAATCACCCATTAAATTTCAACTTTTATTCAATTTCAGTACATAGGGATCCTTTCGGAGCTTATCTTTTTTTGGGTAATGCAGGCGTTCTTGTAAATATTTTGAATCCCTCAAGTTGAGAATTTTAGAGTGCAGTCGTTGGAAAACAGTAATGGATTGAAAATCTCCTAGTTATTGATATTGATACACTACTCTGTAAAGTAACTGGTAAGCATAAAAGTTAAAAATAAAAGACTTAGACTACTAGAAAAATTTCGTCATCTATGTCCTGTATAGTTGTAGACGTACATTTGCTGTAGAGTATGTATAGTGTATACCAGCTGGTCAGGTGTAGATGAAGTAAAGCCTCCACGAAAGCTGTATGTATGTAGCTATGCAAAACATTTTTTTGTAACAGTAACGCATATCTACAACGACCGTGTAATTGCAAGGGTTTCACGCTACCTATCGAATCTCCACATATCCATTTATATGTTACAAATATGTAGATATTTGCCAACTGATTCCGAGTATCTATAGCGTCCGGTGTATAGTATGTATTGTGTGTAGGTTTGTCAAAAATGCTGCCTCTGGCAGTTCACACTACTCTCTACTGACGCAGTCCCTTACCTTAGTGATATTTAGTAGTTTCTAGATGTGACTTCGGGCGGTGTTACAGCACCGTTTGCGGTTTCGATCTTTCCACTATGTACACCTATTCCCCATTAAATATGGTTTACAGTTTAAACAAAATGATATTCATGGTAGGATTATTGCGAGTTTTTTATGAGAGATCCATGCGAATATTTGTAGCTTGGTCAAATTTTAGTTTCATTCTGAAGTGTAAAATTGAATTCGTCGCAGCTTTTAGGATCTTCAAAGTGTTATTCTAATAAGTGACATTTCACTTTATGTGCCGCAGACAGTCGACACAGAGTTCCTTTGTGATTTAGATTGTTATTAGATGAATGTGTTTTTCAGTATGAGTGTGACGGGGATGCCTTGAGGGTTGTTAAATCCTGTGTGTGCCAGTATTTTTTGATAGAACTGCGAACATGGCTATACATAGTGTACCTATACTTTTACTCGCTTGATCATGTTGTATAGTAAGTAGTTGCTTTGATGGCCCCATTTTTTCTTTGAGGAAAGGAGCACTATCCTAATCCTATACGCTGCTGCTACGTAGGTAGATGCATATGTACACTTGTTTCTTCTGTGGTTATGTGAAGTCTGGGTTTTACTTTCATCGATTCTAAGATTCTATATGTAGATGTAGTTATAATTAGTTCTCCTTTAATTTTGCGATTGCAGTTTTGGTGGTTACTTTTGTCGTGGTTGTTATTGCTATTATTGTACCACTACTATTATAGTGGACGGAGAGACAAGGTTTTAAAGATATCTAGGAATAAAATAGCTCTGTATGGCACAACAGCAGCACAGGGATAGAGCAGGTACGACAACGTTCAATAGTCACTGGGCTGGATGTGTATAGAAAAGTAGAAGAAATTTTTTAAATCATTTGCATGCTGATTGCAAAGTACGACCTGAATTTTTATCATATGCATTTATAATGTCCAAACTGTTTTTCCTTTGAAATCTGTACAAAACGTTAACTCTCATGTCTTGTACACAATATTACAGGTCTCTCTCTTCGGAGAGATTTCTGTGTTTGTTCTTCAACTTGGCAATTCTTCTTAATACTGTTTGTTATGAACATTCCTCGCTTCTCTACTTCTCTCCCACTTTAGCGTGATGTATGTATGTAGTACAAACACATAAGTGCTGTATGATTCTACTGCAAATGTTTTAGTTATGGCTACGTGTGTAGTGTGTATAGGGAAGAGAATAATAGTATAAAGTGCAGTGCAATAAGTTAAGAGACCGAGAGCGAATCTCGTGCAAACTTGTGCATATAGCAGGAGATGGAATGTAGGCGAGAGCATCTTCCAAAAGTTGACAAGCATTGAATGAATGTGTGAATGAATGAATGATATGGTGGTCGATCAAATCTAGTCAGATGAGGTCGTAAAGTTTTTCTAGCTCTCATCTTCATATCAGCTGACTGAGGCTACGATTACGATATGGCTGTTCGCCTAGGTATTTTCTACACACCTTCAAATGGTTTATGTTATAGGAAAATTGAAAAGGATACTCCTGTATAATGGATATTATTATTGCTTTAGAGGTTGACAAAATGTAATAAGTTTATGTGCACGTTTAATTGAATGCTAATTCGGAAGGACATTTGTTGCAAATCTATCCGTGATGAAGTTAACAACGGACCAGATTCAAATGTAATGTAAATTTGAATAGATTTGCGGGTGAATTTTCCTTAATCGGTCTACCATTAAAAGCGTTTGCTTATTTTTCTGAAACAATTTACTCCGTAATTATGAAAGCATTGAGTAAGTTGAGCATTGAAAAATTACATGTAAAAATTCGTAATGAAATTAGATGGTGTGCTTCCCCGTTCTACTACTGTGATGTTGTTACAGGATTGATGCACTCCATGGAACTTTTATTATTGTACTAATTATAGCCGCCATGCTGTACAGTGGATGAGGAAATTTTTGCCCATACAATGTTTTCCAAATTAGAATTACAAAAATGCTTGCATTTACATGCATACTTGGGCACATGGGGTTCTAAAACCGTGGGCAGGGCTCCTTCATGGTGAATGATTAAATAGGTATAAATTGCATAACTATTTGTATATATATACAACACAATAGCTATCATAGTATGTTCTAGGGCTTACTTATATTTCGTTCCGTCGCATTTTGCATGCAAAACGATTTAGTTAGGGTATGCTCTCTATGTTTAATCCAATTATAAAGAGTAGGATAAATATAGATGCTATTGCAAAGCTCAGTCATAATTTTGGTTTAAAAATTTTTGATTGGTGACTCTTATCCCCTTTTCATAAACATGCATCATAATGACTTCCTATACGAAAAAATTAACGTCAGTTTATGCGGTTGATATTTGTGGCTAATAATTCACGAGTCAGCTGACTGTGAATGTCATTCATCATTTTCAAAAATACTTGGTAAAATTAGCTCGGAAAGTAGAGGCGTTGAGCTTGAAATTTCAAACAATTATAATAATATATAGCTTGTGTACTCGAACAAAAGTCCACTCATAATCAAAAACTGTGCCTGCTGACCTGGTTGGCTAAAAAATTGTCACATTGAGATCGGTTTGTACGTAAAAAGTGATCCCAGACAGATAAAAATCCAAGACTAGAATTCCCAGGAAATATTCAGTATTATTGTCACTTATTACTGAATGATTTTATACGAGCGAATGAAGGTGCTATCCGACAGTTTTCTTCTAACCTTTTGTACACGCTTAATGAGGAGCGACCTAAATGATACACAGCGTGCTGACGTAATGTACCGGTTTAATGAATCTTATAGGGACTTCAAATTTCTGTAGTTTGAATGTATCTAACTCGCTTTTTTATTCACTTCTCTATTCATTCCTGTGGTTTTAAATATTAAGGAGCAATTTGAAAGAAAGAGTGTTACAGAATGTTGTTGGTGCGGCTAAACCGTAGTGCTCCTGTGGGAAATAGGAACAAGAGAATGCAGAATGACCGGTCAGTGTGGAGCCGGCAGTCGGGATTGAAATTTCATTAGTATTATAATTAAATGAGTGTGTCACCCTCCACGTACAATTTTAAAGTACGCAAACATCGTAAATCAAATACTTTGTTAAAAAATGTTTTTCAGATGTCACGTACGGATTTTGTATCTTTGAGTGTTATTTATTATAATATTTGTCATTATGGAAATTATTACCCATTGTGATCCCGCTTGATATCAAAGTTAATGGGTAATGATAACTGGAATCAAATTTTCAAAGGAGAAAAAGATTTGTTGCTGCAACCTCATGTATGTGTGTGTGAAAATATTGTACACAGCCACACTATTACTAGCAGAGCGACCAATCTGAGTCGGCTCTCTCTCCTCTTTTTTCATCTCTTATATTTATTCGTCTGTCTTCCTCTATGTGTAACTCAAATAACTACATTGTAAGTTTCTATTTGAGGTGAGTACCATGGAAGCACATTTTTCATTGTTTGGAGAGAAAAATTGATGCGTATATTCCCTAACTCACCATTAGGATTATGGTACATATTGACGTGAGTAGATGTACTATAAAGGATATGTTGTGTTTTATTAGCACGGATTTATTTGGGTACCTATGCTTACTTCAGCATAACTATACCATAACTGAAACTTGGTCTTCTTGTTAACGTGCATTACACTTAGAGGTTAGGAAATTGTGTTAGTGGGTTTCGGATGATAAAATTAGGATGTGAGGTTTAGCAGAAAGCAAGCATAAGTAACAAAAGGAAAAGCT